>QZGG01001551.1:0-61204 GCA_006409495.1 Sedum album
GATAAATAAATATTATTTCAATAAATATCCTTCTAAAATATCAACCATGTAATTAAATAGACTAAAGAAGACTTACAATTTTTGCAGCAATAGTTTCTGCAGTCTCGTTCACATAACCACCCGTTTTTGTTTGATGGGCTCTCTTCCACACTTCGTGCCTCTCGACTGTAATGCTTGCACCTCAGAGTCATCGCATAATCCGGTAGCCTGAAGTGCATCAGCTTTCTCCTTTATCAGGAGTTCTTCAGCACGACTATATCCGCCTCGAGAAGTAGCATGATGATACTTGTTGAGGCGCGCTCTTTCACAGCTCTCAACCCCTCCTCCTCAAATTCTTCGCTTCTCCTCCCAGCCACAAACTCCGCCCACTGATCCGGAGTAATGAATTGATAAATAAGAGTGGGATCCTCTTCGTTCTTCCTACCCTTGATGTAATCTTTGGTAAGAGTTGTCTTGAAATTTCTCCAAGAGATTCCAGCTTGTCTCAGCTCTTGAGACTTGTGTTCATCCGACACATTGAATTTTGCCTGTACAAACAATTAAAAAAACAAATCATTTCAAACATATTGCATATAATCAAAATATAAATTGATATGTAAAATAACATTAATACAATAATCACTTTAAACATGAAACATAAAAGAATAAAAATAACATTTTTTATTACCTTCATATCGCTCCAAACTAGGTTCTTCAACTCTACAGGCACGTGCCTCCAATTTTGATAAGTAATTGGAACACGTGTTCTTGCTGCCAAACATAGCGCACTTCTCCATATTGATTTATTCGGACCCGTTGGAACTCCTTTTTGGTAAACTCAATAGTGGATTGAGTATTAGAGGTACTCCTCTCCTTACAAAATTTGGTCAAATATGTAGGCCCCCTCTTGCCTCTCTTAGATGGCGCGGAACACTCTCCCGCGTTATCAATGTTATCATTTGTGATTTGCAAATTCTCCATTTCTACATATTTAACAAAATTATTCATGATCAAACACAAAACCACAATACACAAGTAGATTAATTCAACAGTAAACAAATTACACAAACCAAAAATTAGGGTTAAAGAATAAGTGGTACCGTATCTGAGCTTGTGTCGGAGTTTGTTACGGAGCTAAGTCGGAATAGCAGACCTGAGCGTGAATAAAAGCTTTTGCAACTGAGAGTAGTCGGAAATTGCAGATGAAAGCTGGACGTAAGAGAACGACGGCCGGTAATTCGGAAAAGCGGGATCGGAGAGTGAGTAAATCGTTAAAGTGCAAAATTACTTAGGGTTAAAACGATGTTATTACAGCGCTTATTATTTTAGGCACTGTGGTAAATATATATTTTACAGCGCTTATCAGAAAGAACGCTGTTAAAAGTTTGTTTACAACAGCGTTTATACTACAAGCGCTGTCGTATAGTTTTCACTGTGAAAGGCAAATTTTAAGACAGCGCTTATTAGTATAAGCGCTGCAAAAGGTACTATTTAGGACAGCGCTTAAAAAGAAAAGCGCTGTTATTTATTTTTTACAGCGTTTTTTATAAAAACGCTGTGCTAAATTATATTATTACAGCGTTTTGGTAATAAAGCGCTGTTAAATATCTAATTTTTTTTACAGCGCCTAATTACAAGCGCTGTTGAATACATAATCTGTACTAGTGTAAGGAGGAAAGTGATGGAGTGAGGAATGGTATGTAGGGATGTAAGAGGCGGCGGAATGGAAGGAGCTAGGAGAGTGAGCATAGGTGGCATGAGGTTCTTGGTCTTGACGAGGAGGTGAGTCATTGGGAGTACGGATTCGGTTGGAAGGTCCTTCTCCTCTCTTCCTCTTTGTTACTTGTTCTACCGCACGAAGAGGACGAAAGGGCCTTACAACCCACTGATCATTCCCCCATTCAATCATATGCATTTGGCGCATCCTCCTCACATCAAGCACTTCTTTGCGTACGGGGGGAAGTGGTCCACGGAGAATCCTAAATGTATTGGCAATCCAAGTTATAATAGCTCCGCCACCTAAAGCTTTACTCTTAGGATTTGGCTTTTGGTACTCTTCAAATTGTCTTGTGAGCATTTGTACCAAGTCAATCTTCTTCCTCTCCTTAATCAACCTCATGCAATCCAAGTCATGCTTGTAGACATGCCTTCCTCCATCCTTCCTTACAAAAATTGCCATAGAGACAAGTCTATGTATCACCTTATACCTCCTCACCCAAATCATAGTGGATGGTTCGGGAGATACGAATGTTTCAATCCTTTTGGTGATCTCCTCCCAAAACCGATTCCTTTTAAGGGGATCATTCCTAGGGTAGACTCCCGCAACACTTCCTACCTCATCATCATTAGTTGTGTCACTAGGAAGGTTTTCCTCCATACCTAAGATCTCCCTTACTTCATCCTCCCTAAGTCTCCACCATCTATCTCCAAGTCTAAAGTTCCATCCCATCACATATCTACGCCTTCCATCTACCATGCCTTCATCTATATCTCCATCAACCCATTTGGCACTAAATGTACACATCCCGGATCTTCCCTCAACAAGAATCCTAATCCACAATTATCTAACAATTCATGGATCTTACCTCTTTGCATGTGAGGAAGAGAGTCAATTTCATCAAGCTTAGGGAAAAGGGTTCCCGGTATCTTGAAGTCCTCATACATCATGTACCTCTCTTGCTCTTCTCTTCTTTCAAATTGAAGAGGTTCCCCAAATGGATATGGAATGAGGCTTGGGGTATCCGAATTGGTTAGGAGGAGGGGAGGTTGCTCATGCATGCGGGAGGATGATGATGATCTAAAGGGATTCCATCTTCTAGCCATGGATGATGATGGATTTGAGTGGTTTTGGATGAGTTGATGAGTTGAGTAAGGTTGTGGATGAGGAGGTTTGGAGCTTTGGGTGCTTAGTGAGAGAAGTAATGTAATGAAGAATGAGGTGAAATGAGGGTATAGGAATAATGGTGGGTACCAAGGAATGGCGGCCGAGCAGAATTTTGCTCACTGAAATTGCTCGGCCGAGTAAGATGGAATGGGGGAGAGGAGAGTTTGCTCGGCCAAAGGGGTGTGCTCGGCAGAGGAAAGTTATCTGAGTCATGTAAAATCTGCTCGGCCTAGGAAGAAATACTGCTCGGCCTAGGGAGAAGTCAATTTTGCTAAGGTTTAATCTATTTCTGCTCGGCCTAGGTCAATAGTTGCTCGGCCAGAGGAAAACTTCTGAGAATGTGTTATCATCAGCTCGGCCTGACTAAAAGTCTGCTCGGCAGAGGAGCGTGATGTACTTGGTTTTCAGCTCAGAAAAGGTTGCTCGGCAGAGGTGAAATTCTTGCTCGGGAGAGCAGAATTTTCAAACTACTTCGCGCCCTAAGTTCTACTCGGCCAACTTACAACTTCACCTTAAAAAGACCTCGGCCTAGGACATAGAATATGAACTCATACATGCTAATCGAGTCTAGTGAACAATGTGCAAAATTTCTAATGTGTGAATCATGGCAAAAGAGTTAACAAACAAACACCACATAGAAATCCAAACACAAAGTTCAACAAACATAGAGTTCAAACATGAAATGCAACAACATAAGAGTTCAACAAATGAGACTAGCAAGGCAACAAAGTCTAGACAAGCAATTGTCTTCATTCATCGTCATTGTTGGCTCCTTGCTCTTCATTGTCTCCACTAGGCCCGGCTCTTCCATCTCCTCATCACCTCATCAATGGTGATATCATTTTCCATTCCCCGTCCTTCACTAGGCGTGGTAAACACGGGAACCTCGGGCCTATAATATCCTTCGGGTGTGGTGGTGGCCTATACCCTTGGCAACCCATGTGTGTAGTGATCAAGGAGAAGGTTTCGTGCCCCCATTGCACGAGTTCATTAATATAAGCGTTTGACCGCTCTCTTTCCAATCTCATCCTTTCCATCTCCTTGGCCATTTCATCCATTCGGTTAAAGATTGCATTCAAGGTGTGGAGGATTCCCCTTGTTCCATACGCGTGGGTCCTAATGGGTGAAGGAGGGTGATTTTCCCTTGCTTCCTCAACCGGTTCTTCCTCAACAAATCTTCTTTTGTTTGAAGCTCTTTGCATCCGATAAGGGCCTTCAACCCAAGATTTATCCTCATTCAACATTTGCATAATAATCATTCTCTTCACATTAAGCACCTCTTTTTTCAAACGATCATCAAGTTAAATTTAAATCCAAGGTCCAACGCGATCAAAGTAATGATCGTTCCTCCTCCCAAAGCTTTACTCTTAGACTTACCACTTTGGTATGTCTCAAACAACCGAGTAAAAATGCCTATCACATCTAACCGACCTCCCCTACTTATCACCATCATGGTATCCAAATCCGCCCTACTAACCATCCTCCCACCATCCTTCCTTATATAGATGGCCATGGAGATAATCCTATGTACAACCTTCCATCTCGGGTTAGTGATCAAATTAGATGATTCCGAAGAACCAAATGAAGTCCTACCCTCGGCTATCTCCGCCCAAAATTCATCTCTTTCTCTTCTTGAAAAGGAAGGATAGATACCTCTCCTACTCACTTCATCCTCATCATCCCTAAATACTATCCCAAGCATCGCCCTTAGCTCATCAACACCCACATTAAACCTATGACCATTCATCATAAAACTCCAACCAACCACAATCCTCTCCTCATCCACCATTTCCCATTCCGCACGAAATGTACATAAAAATTCCAACACTAACCTAGGGTATGTACCCGGATCACCATAAACTACAAATTTCAATCCACAATTTGTAAAGGTATCTTTAAGGGAAGTTTCATTCATACCCGAAAGTGTGTTGATCTCTTCTAAGCACGGGTAGAGAGGTGCCTTCACCTTGTACTTCTTGAGTAATGAATACCTCTCTTTAGCTACCTTGTCAAATTTGAAGGGTCCATCACTTGGATAATTCATATCCATGGGAGTAGTGTTGGGAAGAGCTAGTGGTGGTGGTGGGTTGGATGAAGGCTCCCTAATAACAATGCCACCACTTCTTGGCATTGGAGGCATGTTGGAAGAAGGCTTCTTACTCTTGAGGAGTGAGTCACTTTCTCCTTTCCTTTGTTGCTCTTTGGAGGCATTTGGTGGCTAGGGTTTGGTGTTGGGAAGTTGGAAATTGGGTCGAATTTGATGGGGATTTCGGTTAGGGTTTGCAAAGGGTGAGATGTGGAAGCTTTTGCAACAAAAATCACGGAATTTGGTTGAGGATTGAGTGAATTAGGGTTTGGTAGGGTTTGGAGGTCGAATTGGAGGGGATGAAGTGGGTGGTGCTCGTGCTATCCTCGGGGTGAGTAAGTTAGGTTGTCGGCCGAGCAGAATTTGGGGTAATTTAGTCGGCCGAGCAGAATGGATTTTCATCAATTTGATCCTCTTCTGCCGAGCAAAACGACGCGGATGATTTCAAAACTGCTCGGCCGACCAAAATTCCTTGGACCGAGCAGAAACTTCTGATCCAAAGTTGTATTTCGAATTTTCTAAGTGTTGAAAGCTGCTCGGCCCAGGTAGATTTCTGCTCGGCCCGACCAAAATTCACTGACTTTTTAAGTATCAATTTGATACCTTGCTCGGCCACTAGAAATAAAGTGCTCGGCAGAGGAGATTCCATACTTAGAATATTTTCATCTGATCAACAAGGGAATCTGCTCGGCCCAGTAAGAAACTGCTCGGCCCCATCAAAATCACTGAAAGTTTTTGTATCAAATTTGATACTCTGCTCGGCCCACTAGATTTACCCGGGAGAGCAGATTTCTGGACTTAGCTATTTTCTGATCAGGAAATCTGCTCGGCCGACTTGAATGGGCTGCTCGGCCAGGGCAATTTTTACTGCCTCTTCTTGGCTTCGAATTCTAGGCTTGCTCGGCCAAGGAATATGTTGCTAGGCCTAGGAGGGTTTAGGAATATATAGAAACTTATGCCTTAAAGTGAAACTTCACGCAAAACTCAAGTCCTAGGCACATCTAAAATCATACCTCCTAGGCAAGAAATCACCCCACACTTAGCTCAAATCATATGTCACAAAAATCATGCAAGCTAAGTGATATTCCAATCAAGCAAACAATCAAAATCCATAGCACCATAGAGCAAGCAATCACTCAATCAAATCATCAAACATTCAATCAATCAATCAAGCCAATTAAGTAAGGGCATGACACTTACTAGCCTAGTTTAACGTCTTGGCTAAGACGTAGCCGCCTTTACTCCAAGAAACACACTTAGTGAGTCCTTTGCTAGGATCCCTCACTAAGCGGTGCAAATAAATCTTTTACTCCAAATCAACTAGCCTTAGCTTGGCTAGCTCCTTATCATTGAAATTTCCATAGTAATGCTTGAGCCGGTGACCATTAACCTTGAAGATGTCTCCATTGAGAGATTTGAGCTCTACATGCCCATCTTCATAAACTTTTAAAATCTCATACGGTCCCGACCATCTTGATTTCAATTTTCCCGGGAATAACTTGATTCTCGAATTGAATAAGAGAACCTTATCTCCTTCCTTGAATTCTTCCTAGAGATCTTGCTATCATGCCAAATTTTCGATTTCTCTTTGTATAGCCTAGCACTCTCGTAGGAATCCTCCTTATCCTCTAGCTCTTGGAGTTGAAGGAATTCTCTTTTCCCCCGCTTTCTTGAAATCAAAATTTAGGCACTTGATTGCCCATCTTGCCTTATATCTAGCTCTACGGGTAAGTGACAAGGCTTTCCATATATAAGCCTATAAGGAGACATCCCGATTGGCGTCTTAAAGGCGGTCCTATACGCCCATAGTGTATCATCAAGCTTGGACGACCAATCTTCCTAGAGCTTCCCACAACCTTTTCCAATATGGACTTCAACTCCCTATTTGACACTTCAACTTGGCCACTCGTTTGTGGGTGATAAGGGGTTGCAAGCTTGTGGTAAACTCCATACTTTTTCAGCATTGTCTCTAGGCTCTTTTCTCTAAAGTGAGCTCCATTGTCACTTATAATCGTTCTTGGCACTCCAAATCTGGGAAATATAATCTTCTTGAAAAGCTTGTGTACATTCTTGGCATCACAATTGGGGGAGGCTAAAGCTTCAACCCACTTGGAGACATAATCCACCGCGACAAGAATGTATCTATTCCTCGAGAAGATGGGAATGGTCCCATATAATCAATGCCCCATACGTCGAAAATCTCAATTTCTAGAATGCCTTTTTGAGGCATTTCATCCCTCCTTGAAAGATTTCCCGATCGTTGGCAAGAATCACAAGCTTTGACAAATGAATAAGCATCCTTAAACAAGCTTGGCCAATAAAATCCACATTGTAAAACTTTAGCAACGGTCTTAGAACTAGAACCGTGTCCTCCATACAAAGATGAGTGGCAATCTCTAAGAATTGCTCCTTGCTCTTCATCGGGTACACAAGTTCTATAAACCCCGTCAACACAAAGCCTATAGAGGTAAGGCTCATCCCAATAGTATCTTGAAGACTCATACTTTAAGCTTTCTTCTTTGGTTATAATCAAAGTCTTCATTGATGACACCGCAAGCTAGATAGATAATTGACAATATCCGCATACCATGGTGTCTTGGAGCACTCAATAGACATCAAATACTCTCCAACAAAGTGTCCACTATAGGAGAGCTTCCATCCTCTATATCTTCCACATTCAACCGAGACAAGTGATCGGCCACTACATTCTCAACTCCTTTCTTATCCTTTATCTCAATGTCGAATTCTTGGAGGAGAAGAACCCACCGAATCAATCTTGGCTTAGCTTCTTTCTTAGAGACAAGATATTTGATTGCCGCATGATCGGTAAATACTATGGTCTTGGAACCAATCAAATATTGCCTAAACTTCTCAAATGCATACACTATGGCCAACATTTCCTTTTCGGTGGTAGTGTAGTTCTCTTGAGTGGTATCAAGGGCCTTACTCAAGTAATAGATGACATGAAGTTTCTTATCCACCGTTGCCCCAATACCGCTCCAATAGCACCATCACTTGCATCACACATGAGCTCAAAGGGAAGTTCCCAATTAGGCGGTTGAATAATGGGAGCCGACACTAAAGCCATCTTTAGTGTCTCAAAGGCTTTCACACAAACTTCATCCATAACAAACTCCACTTCATTGCAAAGAAGGTTAGTGAGTGGCTTAGCAATCTTGGAGAAATCCTTTATGAATCTTCTATAAAATCCAGCATGTCCAAGGAAACTCCTCACTCCTTTTTGATCTCTAGGAGGTGGCAACTTCTCAATAACTTGATTTGCTTTGTCCACTTCTATGCCTTTCTTTGAAACCAAATGACCTAGGACTATTCCTTCCTTTACCATAAAATGGCATTTTTCCCAATTAAGCACAAGGTCCATCTCAATACACCTAGCCAAAACATGTGACAAGTTTAGTAGGCAATCATCAAAGCTATAACCATGAACCGAAAAATCATCCATGAACACCTCAATAGATTTTTCCAAAAATTCAGCAAATATAGACATCATGCATCTTTGAAATGTAGCGGGTGCATTACATAAACCAAATGGCATGCGTCTATATGCAAAGGTGCCATAGGGACAAGTAAACGTTGTTTTTTCTTGGTCATCGGGATGTATGGGAATTTGAAAGAAACCACTATATCCATCAAGAAAGCAAAAGTATTCATGTCCCGCTAATCTTTCTAGCATTTGATCAATAAAAGGAATAGGGAAATGATCTTTCTTAGTGGCTTTATTCAATTTTCTATAATCAATGCACATTCTCCAACCCGTGGTAGTCCTAGTAGGAATCAATTCTCCTTTATCGTTCTCTACCACCGTAATTCCCCCTTTCTTGGGAACTACGTGAATAGGGCTCACCCAATCCGAGTGAGGAATGGCATAAATAATCCCTGCATCCCTTAAGCTTGGTTATCTCTTTTAAGACTACCTCTCCAAGTTTAGGATTAAGCCTTCTAAGAAATTCTCTACAAGGTTTAGCATCATCTTCTAGCTTAATCCTATGCATGCAAACACTAGGACTAATGCCTTTAATATCATCAATAGTATGTCCTATAGCATTCTTATGAGTTCTAAGCACATGCAACAACTTGGAAGTCTCACCATCATCAAGTGAAGCACTCACAATCACCGGTAAGGATTTAGCTTCATCTAGAAATTCATACCTTAGATTTGGTGGAAGAGGCTTAAGCTCTTGACGTGTGCAATTTAGTTGATAAACATTCCAAACACGCAACTCAAAAGAATTTATAGAACTAGGGGTGACCTAGTGTCGAACCCAAGGGAACAGTGGAATCAAGTTATGTTTCAAACTCGATTACTAGCTTTTTAATTCTTTAGTTTCAATTACTAGCTTTAACTTTAGTTCTTAAGCGTCTTGTTTATTCAGAAGGCAGCGTTCAAAAGGCAGTATTTAAAAAAGGCAGTATTTCAAGAAAAGGGTTGTTATCAAATATTAAAAGGGTTAATTACGAAAAACCACCCTCATAATAGGGGGTTTTTCACGGCACCACCCTTATAATGTGATATTACAGTAAACCACCTCTTTCTCTACTCCGTTATCATTTAACCACCTCTCCGTTAACAGAGGTGGTGAAGTGATAATGGAAATTATTATAGAGGTGGTCAAGTGAAAATTTATTTATTATAGGGGTGGTGTATTATAATAAAAAATAATATTATTATATTCAAATTTTAAAATACTTAACGGAATATTTGACGGAATAGTGTCGAGGTGGTTAAATGATAACGGAATGATAAAAAGAGGTGGTTTACTGTAATATCACATTATAAGGGTGGTTCCGTGAAAAACACCCTATTATGAGGGTGGTTTTTCGTAATTATCCCATATTAAAAACTATGATAAGAATGAGAATCCTCTACTAATACTTATGGTTTCACTCGAACAAGATATATAAATACTCACTCTCGAATGTTGCATTTATATTATAGTTATGAATTTCCTTCTTGATGACAATTTAATCTAGAATGCATAGTTATATGATAATATAAACCCTCACTCTCGAATGTTGGATTTATATTATAGAATTTAGACTGATTAGCATTAGCATACGAATCCTCACTCTCGAATGTTGGATTCACACCTAAACATCTACTCAACTAGAGTTTCCTCACTCTCGAATGTTGGAATTTCACTAGTCTTGTTTAAATACGCTTATTAATACATTCATGCACCAAATATACTCGCTGCTCTCGCTTTGCTAATATACTCGATCTAATGGTTGTATTGAATCCTAAATAATCTAAGTTCACCTCTCGGTCCCCTCCCTAGATATACTACTCCTACCTACACTTCTAGATGTTTTGTCAGGACACCTATTTTATGAAGATTAAGCTCGGGTATGATTCAACACACGCAATTATCATACAAGAATTGATTCATATAAATTAAATAATCATGTTCTAGTTATTCATAAGCATAAGAGATTCATCAAATCCTCATCATAAAGAAACTACTCACTCATCTCGAGTGATAATGCAAACATGATTCAAACAATTGTAAAGTAAAATGATTGTAAATAAAACAAGAGTAAAGTTTAGAAATTCTCAGTGATTGATGATCCACGGTCGAGCTCCAAAGCTGCTGCTATCTCCTCGGTATCTCGAGTACAAAATCTGGTTGTATAATCTTCAATAATTCAATCGGTATCTTGAGCTCTCTCGGCTCCTTCTTCTTCACTTGGTTTACTCGACTATGATCAATCACTTTATTATTTCAGCCCCCGTAGGTAGCTCGGGCAGCAGCAGCCAACTTTGCTTTGAAGGTCTTGTGATGCTTATATAGTGTAGTTCATTAGGGCTCGAGTGACTTCAAAGGTCTTGCTTTAACTCCAATCATAAATGGCCGAGTAAATGTAGAGTTCTTCCTTATCTTCTCATCTTAAATGGCCGGGTAGAATGAAAGGTCTTCATTTATCTTCTTGTATTAATTCACTCGAGTTAATGTAAATAATCCACACGAAGGGTCTTGGTCACGTGACAACTTGCTCGAGCACCATATTTACTCGGTCGAGTAACTTGAGTCTTCGGCTGATTTTGCTCGAGTAAGGTACTTTAGTGCACTCGGTCTAAGAATTGAAGAAATGCTTCCAATTACGTCTGATTTAGGCCGAATTCACGTGCTTTTCCTCATATTTCCATTTATGCTCCTTCGTAAAGTGTAAACCGTGCTTTTGACCTGAAACATCAATCAAAGTATCAAAAGTAATATATTTTACATTAAAATCATAGGAAATAAGCATGAAAGTAGGGGCTTAAAATAGACATTTCTAACACTCATCAGCTCTCCACCAAATTCCTTACCTTCTTTGGTCGATTGAGTGGGTTTTACCTCAATTTCTTTCTCTCCTTGCTGAATACACTCCTCCTCTTCTTCCTCAACTAGCATTTCTTCTTCCAAAGCTTCATCCATTAATGAGGAAAACGAAATGCTATCTACATCTTCGGTTAAAAGCTCACTTTCGAAAGAGGTTAGTGCATCTTTGCAAACATAATCAAGTGTATCATCACAAGTATCCAAGAAATGACATTCTAGAGCATTTGTAGGGGAGCTAAGAACTTTTTTCAAATGGAACTTAATCCTTTCACTACCAACTTTAAGTTCTATAGTCCCTTCTCCACAATCAATTATAGCTCTAACGGTATTCAAGAAAGGTCTACCAAGAATGATAGGAATGTCATGTTCTTCATCCATTTCAAGCACATAGAAATCAACGGGCACATAGAATTCTCCTACCTTAATAGGCACATCTTCTAGAATTCCCTTAGGACATCTAGATGATCTATCGGCTAATCTTAAGCTAATGGTAGTAGGAGTTAATTCACCCATGTCTAATCTTTTGAAGAGCGAAAATGGCATCAAAGAAATACTTGCTCCTAAGTCACACAATGCCCTAGCAACATTCACATCACCGATAGCAATAGGGATTGTAAAAGAACCACGATCAAGTGACTTCCTAGGCATGTTATCTTGAATAATAGCACTACAATTAGCATCTAAAGCCACATGATCACTCTCAAGAAGTTTACGCTTATTAGAAAGAAATTCCTTTAAAAACTTAACATAGGAAGGCATTTGAGCTAGTACCTCAACAAATGGAATTGTGACATTGATCTTCCTTAGGATCTCCATGAATCTCTTTCCATTTGCATCTTCCTTTTGTCTCCTTAGCCTTTGGGGAAATGGGACCTTAGGCACATAAGGAGGTGGCTCCTTGTGGGTAGGCTCTTCATCCACTTCTTTTTCCGTTGGCTTTGGAGGAGCTTCATCCTTTCTCTCAACTTCCTTGCTTTTCTTTGAGTCCTTAACAACCTCCATTGGTTTAGGATCCTCTAACTCTTTCCCTCCTCTCAACGTGATAGCATTGATTGTCTCGGAAGAGTTGACATCCGGTTGAGAGGGGAGTTTCCCTTGATACCTTTGACTAGAAGATGAGGCTTGTTGAGCAATTTGAGTCTCAAGCATCTTGTTATGTGCATGTAATTGATCAAATTTCTGCTCCATCTTTTCAAGCATCTTTTGTTGTTGAGCTTGTGTTGCGGCCATTTGTGCCATCATAGCAATCAAAGGATTGTCATCGTCGATGGTTGTGGAGGCTTGTTCCTCTTGCCTTTGCACATATCCTGGCCTTGGTTCCACCTTGGTAATCTCTTCTAGGGTAAGTACTTCCTCCTTTGATAGTTGTTCCTTTGTTGTGGAGGAATGTAACTTGAAGAGGTTTTGCCCTTGGTAGTTGTTGTGAGGCCTCTCATTGCTTGGAGGTGTAGGTCTTCTAGGGAAGTTAGGGTCCTCATGAAACCGAACTTGTTGATTTTGGGATCTAGGTTGATAGAGGATGGATTGGGCACTTGATATCCTCTATCTTGGTTCCTATTGACATAGCTCACTTCTTCAAACTCCTCTTGCTTCGAGAACAACCTTGATCCTCCTCAATATGATGAACATCCTTTCTCCTATTGTTCATGTTGAAGTTTCCGAGGCTTTGAGCTAGAGAATTTACTGTTTTTGCCAAAGAGTTGAAATCTTCCTTAGTTACGGACTTGGAGGATTGCTCCTTATCCTTCTTCTTAAATGATTTCTATCTCCTCCCCATTGATGGCTATTCCTTGCAAGCTTCTCTATGATTTTGAACCCTTCCGTGGCGGTAAGGTCCATAATTCCTCCACCACTTGCTTGATCCATTAAATTCCTAGCATCTTGATCCATTCCATCATAAAAACTTTGAAGTAGTTGCCATTTGTTGAATCCATGGTGAGGGCATTCTCTTTGTAACTCCTTAAATCTCTCAAAAGCCTCATAGAAAGTCTCATCATCCATTTGAGTGAATTGAGTAATCTTATCTCGAATTTTCTTTGTCTTCGCGGGAGGGAAGAATTGCATCAAAAATTCTTGGGCTAGATCCTCCCATGTTCTAAATGTGTTCGGCTCATGGCTCATTAACCAATCCTTAGCTTTGCCACTTAGAGAAATGGAAACACCTTCATGTAGACATATCTTGTTTGATCCCGGGACTTTGTAAGTCCTACATAGCTCCGTAAATTGTGCAAGGTGGGAATTCGGGTTTCCATACCCATCAAATTGTGAAGAAGCAACCATATGTAGCAACGCAGATTTTACTTCAAACTCATTCTCCTCCCCTTCGGGCATATATATTGGCGATCCATAGTGACCAATAGTTGGAGCAATGTACGTTCCACGGGTCTCTCTCCTTGATCAATCATGTGGTGTCTTGGTGGTCTAGCTTGGTTGTTTTGTTGATGATCCATTAGCAAAGGTTGTTGAAGATTAGGTCTAGTCGGGAATGGCGGTTAAGGGAGTAGGATTGTCGTTTGATGAACTCGATGCTTTGGCTTGGGCTCTCTTTTGTTGTGCTCTTGTTGTCATTCACCAAACCTAACACAATCAAGAGAGTGCTTAGGCAAGAATAAACGACTAAAGGCAATACAAGAAATAGCTAAGCAAGCAATAAGTGCAAACAAACAAAAGAAAACTAGAGTGAATTAGACAAACAAAAGCAATGCAAACTAGCTAACAATCCTAGGAACTCATCCCCGGCAACGGCGCCATTTTGACGTGTAGTTTTAGTGGAAGTTTTAATGTCCTAACACGGCAAACAAAATTTATATCTAGGAGACCTAGAGTCGAATCCCTAGAGATGAGTTAGAATTGATTAACTAGTTAATACTACTTAAGATTTGCCTAAAATAAAAGGTTTGGGGGAATTTGTGAAAGGTTATGATATTTTGAAGGATTAAAATGCAAACTAAAGGTGATCAAGGATCTATGGACCCTAGGCTATAGCATATAAGGTGATGACAATCAATCATGCAACAATTAATGAATAGAAAATGATTAGACTAGTTATTTATGAACATTAATCCTAAGGTCAACTTTCATTGCATGTTAGGACTAAGAGGTTCATTTAAATGGAGGCCTCAATCTTTCAATATTTTGGCTCTCCCTTAGGTAATGGACTCTTCCTCAATCTTTCAATATTTTGGAAGAGTTACCATAACCTAGATCAAGTAAACTAGTCATCCACATCAATCCTACACTTTCATGTCAAGATCAAAGTAGATTATTCATGCAAGGCTAATCTAATCAACTTATATCAACTTTCATTGCATTAATCATTGATTAGGTTCAATTAATTACACTTAAGCATTTTCACAAACACTTAATGTGCAACATTTAATAGATGTAGCCAATACACAAAATTCATATCAAAATTCATTGCATAACAAATTAATCATCATCCAAATACATGCATCCAACCTAGGGATCCATAGGATCCCTAATCAATCACTACTCACTACTCATGCTAATAAAAGTAAAATAACAATAGAAATGTATGGAAAACATGAAATTAATTGCAAACTAGAGTAGAATGTAGGGTTGATGCTTGATCTTCACTCCAAAGTCTTCAATTGCACAAGTAGCACTTGATCTTCAAAAATCGAATTCTAGGGTTGCTGGTCAACGTTCGAAGTCAAGGCCCCGAGTTTGAAATGTCCAAAAAGTTATATACTCGGTGGTACTCTCCCCAGCAAATTTGACCTGGGCCGAGCAGAAAAATTGGGGGAAATTCTGCTCGGCCGACTTGTTTCCTCCTGGTCCGAGCAGACTTGATAGAGTGTAGCTTTGATCCTCGGCAGACTAACTTCTGCTCGGCCGACTTGCTCTTGGTCAGCCCGAGCAGAATTCTACTTGGCCCAAGGAAAAATCACTGAGCAATCTTGTATCAATTTTGATAACTTCCTGGGCCGAGCAGCTTTGTCTTCGACCGAGCAGAACTCCTTTGATCTCTTCAGGTATGTTCCCCTGCTCTGGTCTGCCGAGCAGAATTCTTGGCCGAGCAGATTTTGTTGTTCTTCATCCGAGGAGGCTTGCACGTTTGGTCGACCGAGCAGATTTGCATGGGAATTTCTGCTCGGCCGAAGTGACTTCTGGCCATCTTGGTCAACTTCCTCGGCTGAGTTGGTCTGCTCGCCACTCTCTTGGTCCTGCTCGGTTGGACTTGAAATTTGCTCGAGAGAGTAGGTTTTTCTCTTAGGCACTTGACTTGAATTTTTACTCCATTTGCTCCATTTTGTGCTTTGTACTCTCTTTGACAAACTTTGAATAAAATCTACATGAAACACAAAAGAGTATCAAATTCCTCACAAAATAGTCGAATATCAAGCATAAGGAGTGTACAAATACTTGCGAATTTGCACACTTATCAATTAGTCATACAATCGACTCATTTTTCATGTTTGTAAGGGCTTTAAAGATGAACTTTAGAGTACACTAGCACTTTGCTTTAAAGTGAAGCAAAAACTTGAGTCGAACTTTCAACTGAATGTTTAATCATTGAGTTATGCTATATTACACTATTAGAAGTGATAATGAAGTGATTAGTCATACAATCGACACATTTATCATGTTCGTAAAGTCTTTAAAGACGAACTTTAGAGTACACTAGCACTTTACTTCAAAGTTTTTTTTTTAAAACTGGGCAGCGCCAGCAATTTATTAATTAAGATTTGAAAAGCCCAGATCGTGGCAGTACAAGGCAGAGGCTAAAAGACCCGAAATTGTAGCACAATCCGCTACAAAACAGATCAAAAGCCGACACAACCAACAAACCAAAACCAAGCTAGGACACACTCTCAACAACGAAACAGATAAAAAGGCTGAACCCACATACCGGGAACTAGCCAAGAAACCAAAACGAAGGTTGATCTCACAAGCTGAGAACTCACCTAAAAACAAAAACATTCAACAATAAACAGTTTGATCAATAATAGAACAAGGACGCAGAGCTGAATCATTGAGAATAGCTCTCCTAACAGCAATGGGAAGCTCCTCCAATCGGTTGGCGAAAAGAAGCTCCTCATCAGCAAAGCACAAAGCGTTGGCAGGAATATTCAAAGAATGGCATGTTTTGATCACTCGAGTTTCCTTGAGCTTTAAAACCAGCACTCTTTTCACCTGAAAAACAGGCCATTCCACCAAAGCACCTCTACCAAGGAGGACCACATCATCATGCGCAGTTTTAGACAGTGAAAAAACAGCCCACGCGAATGCAGTTCACTCACAATATGTAATAAACACTTTAAGAAATGCTTACTAGTAGAGACACACTTAAAGCCAGCAATGAGAGTACCATTACTGTCACGGATAATGGCAGCAAGCCTGGATCGGAGATCCTCAACAAAAATAGCAATATTGCAAGTATACCCTTTGTCCGCAGGGGACCAAGGTAACCAAAAATGATGAAGACTAGCTCCCCTTGGAGGCACAATATGAAGAGATGAAGCAATATTAATAGAAAAAGAGTTGTACCTGAAGGGAGCTTTGATCATAGCTGACAAAACAAGGGCCCATTTGAGAATCCTCCAAATGTGAAAACCGGAAGCACCATCTGAGAAAATAGACTGATTTCTCAAACACCAAACATCCCATAAGAAGCAACAAATAAGGCCGAGACCAAGACAATCAATATAGCTGGAAAGATCAGTAGCAGTGCCCCATTCATAGAAAAGCTGATGGAGGGACGACGGTCTATTCTTAAGGAACAGAGCACAAAGGAAATCAAGACCAGTCTTCGCATGATCACTGTGCAGAAACAAATGCTCCATAGTTTCAGTCCTAGGATACCTGCAGCAGACACACTTATTTGCCAAATTAATGCCAAGCCTCATCACGTTATCCTGAGTAGGCAGAGCACTATGCAAGACCTTCCAAACAAAACAGGAGATCTTTGTAGGCATCCAAGGTTGCCAAATGACCTCAAATTTCTTGATAGAAGCAGCAGCAGGAAAAGCATAACTAATAAAACCGGAAGTAGTGACATTACCTGAGGGATCATTATTCCAAATAAGCTTATCATCCAGCTGGGAAGAGAAATCTCCTTCTATCGAGTCAAAAATCCTATCGCTAGTGGAGTCCAGGAAGCACCTTCTTCTATCAGGGTCCAAAAGAACCTCCTTAACAGTGAGACATTTGTAGGATGGAGGAAAAGGCATAGCAATATTCCCACAGAAAATGGGGAGCTTTGTATTACCATTACCTAATTTCCAATGACAATTGAAAGCAATTCCTGTAATAATAGGGGAGACTGCCCTCCAAAGACTGGAACCAGGCCTGCCTATACGAAATCTGCTGCGAGCATGTTTAGCCTATAGAGAAGAGGTAGTCAAATAATCCAAAGCCAGCTTGCCATGAAGACCAAACATTACTTGATGAAGCCTGCGAATCCCCAAGCCCCCAGCCTCCAAAGGCCTGCAGACACGATCCCAGCTCACCCAATGGTGCCTAGATGAAGCACCCTGATCCCACAAAAAATTACGCAACATCTGATCAATACTATTAAGAATCCCCTTGGGAACTCTAATAACTGACAGGCAATGAATGGGGATAGATTGCAACACTGAGCGGATTAAAACCACCCTACCAGCCATAGAAAGTAAGGACTTCATCCAACTTTGCAATCGCCGTCTAATATTGTCAACCAAATCCAAAAAGTAGGAGCACTTGGGTTGGCCAGGAAAAAGAGGAACACCAAGGTATTTAATGGGAAAAGACCCCTGCGAAAAACTAGAAACTGATCAGCTTAGAGAAAAACACCTTGGATTTAGATGGCTGAATAACCTGGCCCGAGTTCCTGCAAAAAGCATCCAGAGCTCCCATCATATTCCCAAAAGACCTCCTCCATGAACAGTGAAGCAAACTTGAGTCGAACTTTGAAGTGAATGTTTAATCGTGGAGTTATGCTATATTACACTATTAGAAGTGATAATGAAGTGATTAGTCATACAATCGACTCATTTATCATGTTCGTAAAGGCTTTAAAGACGAACTTTAGAGTACACTAGCACTTTGCTTCAAAGTGAAGCAAACTTTAGTCGAACTTTGAAGTGAATGTTTAATCGTTGAGTTATGCTATATTACACTATTAGAAGTGATAATGAAGTGATTAGTCATACAATCGACTCATTTATCATGTTCATGAAGGCTTTAAAGACGAACTTTAGAGTACACTAGCACTTTGCTTAAAAGTGAAGCAAACTTGAGTCGAACTTTCAACTGAATGTTTAAGGATTGAGTTATGCAATATTATACTATTAGAAGTGATAATGTAGTGATTAGTCATACAGTCGACTTATTTATCATGTTCGTGAAGGCTTTAAAGACGAACGTTAGAGTACACTAGCACTTTGCTTCTAAGTGAAGCAAACCTTGAGTCGAACTTTCAAGTGAATGTTTAATCATTGAGTTATGCTATATTACAGTATTAGAAGTGATAATGAAGTGATTAGTCATACAATCGACTCATTTATCATGTTCGTAAAGTCTTTAAAGACAAACTTTAGAGTACACTAGCACTTTGCTTCAAAGTGAAGCAAACTTGAGTCGAACTTACAACTGAATGTTTAATCGTTGAGTTATGCTATATAACACTATTTGAAGTGATAATGAAGTGATTAGTAATACAATCGACTCATTTATCATGTTCGTAAAGGCTTTAAAGACGAACTTTAGAGTACACTAACACTTTACTTCAAAGAGAAGCAAACTTGAGTCAAACTTTGAAGTGAATGTTTAATCGTTGAGTTATGCAATATTACAATATTAGAAGTGATAATGAAGTTATTAGTCATACAATCGACTCATTTATCATGTTCGTGAAGGCTTTAAAGACGAACTTTAGAGTACACTAGCACTTTGCTTCAAAATGAAGCAAACTTGAGTCGAACTTTCAACTGAATGTTTAATCGTTGAGTTATGCTATATTAACACTATTTGAAGTGATAATGAAGTGATTAGTAATACAATCAACTCATTTTTCAGGTTTGTAAGGGCTTTAAAGACGAACTTTAGAGTACACTAACACTTTACTTCAAAGTGAAGCAAACTTGAGTCGAACTTTGAAGTGAATGTTTAATCATTGAGTTATGCAATATTACAATATTAGAAGTGATAATGAAGTTATTAGTCATACAATCGACTCATTTATCATGTTCGTGAAGGCTTTAAAGACGAACTTTAGAGTACACTAGCACTTTGCTTCAAAGTGAAGCAAACTTGAGTCGAACTTTCAAGTGAATGTTTAATCGTTCAGTTATGCTATATTACAATATTAGAAGTGAAAATCAAGTGATTAGTAACAATCGACTCATTTATCATGTTCGTGAAGGGTTTAAAGACGAACTTTAGAGTACACTAGCACTTTGCTTCAAAGTGAAGCAAACTTGAGTCAAACTTTCAAGTGAATGTTTAATCATTGAGTTATCCTATATTACACTATTAGAAGTGATAATGAAGTGATTAGTCATACAGTCGACTCATTTATCATGTTCGTAAACGCTTTAAAGACGAACTTTAGAGTACACTAGCACTTTGCTTCAAAGTTAAGCAAACTTGAATCGAAACTTTCAAGTGAATGATTAATCGTTGAGTTATGCTATATTACACTATTAGAAGTGATAATGAAGTGATTAGTCATACAATCGACTCGTTTATCATGTTCGTAAAGCTTTAAAGATGAACTTTAGAGTACACTAGCACTTTGATTCAAAGTAAGCAAACTTGAGTCGAACTTTCAAGTGAATGTTAATCATTGAGTTATGCTATATTACACTATTAGAAGTGATAATGAAGTTATTAGTCATACAATCGACTCATTTATCATGTTCGTGAAGGCTTTAAGACGAACTTTAGAGTACACTAGCACTTTCTTTCAAAGTGAAGCAAACTTGAGTCGAACTTTCAAGTGAATGTTTAATCATTGAGTTATGCTATATTACACTATTAGAAGTGATAATGAAGTGATTAGTCATACAATCGACTCATTTATCATGTTCGTAAAGGCTTTAAAGACGAACTTTAGAGTACACTAGCACTTTGTTCAAAGTTAAGCAAACTTGATTCGAACTTTCAAGTGAATTTAATCATTGAGTTATGCTATATTACACTATTAGAAGTGATAATGAAGTGATTAGTCATACAGTCGACTCATTTATCATGTTCGTGAAGGCTTTAAAGACGAACTTTAGAGTACACTAGCACTTTGCTTCAAAGTGAAGCAAACTTGAGTCGAACTTTCAAGTGAATGTTTAATCGTTGAGTTATGCTATATTACACTATTAGAAGTGATAATGAAGTGATTAGTCATACAATCGACTCTTATTTTCATGTTCTGAGGCTTTAAAGACGAACTTTAGAGTACACTAGCACTTTGCTTCAAAGTGAAGCAACTTGATTCGAACTTTCAAGTGAATGTTTAATCGTTAGTTATGCTATATTACACTATTAGAAGTGATAATGAAGTGATTAGTCATACATCGACTCATTTATCATGTTCGTAAAGGCTTTAAAGACGAACTTTAGAGTACACTAGCACTTTTTCAAAGTGAAGCAAACTTGATTCGAACTTTCAAGTGAATGTTAATCATTGAGTTATGCTATATTACACTATTAGAAGTGATAATGAAGTATTAGTCATACAATCGACTCATTTATAATGTTCGTAAAGGCTTTAAAGACGAACTTTAGAGTACACTAGCACTTTATTTGAAAGTTAAGCAAACTTGATTCGAACTTTCAAGTGAATGATTAATCGTTGAGTTATGCTATATTACACTATTAGAAGTGATAATGAATTGATTAGTCATACAATCGACTCATTTATCATGTTCGTAAAGGCTTTAAAGACGAACTTTAGAGTACACTAGCACTTTGCTTCAAAGTGAAGCAAACTTGAGTCGAACTTTCAAGTGAATGTTTAATCGTTGAGTTATGCTATATTACACTATTAGAAGTGATAATGAAGTGATTAGTAACACAATCGACTCATTTTCATGTTCGTGAGGCTTTAAAGACGAACTTTAGAGTACACTAGCACTTCGCTTCAAAGTGAAGCAAACTTGATTCGAACTTTCAAGTGAATGTTAATCATTATGTAATGCTATATTACACTATTAGAAGTGATAATGAAGTGATTAGTCATACAGTCGACTCATTTATCATGTTCGTAAAGGCTTTAAAGACAAACTTTAGAGTACACTAGCACTTTGCTTCAAAGTGAAGCAAACTTGAGTCGAACTTTCAAGTGAATGTTTAATCGTTGAGTTATGCTATATTACACTATTAGAAGTGATAATGAAGTGATTAGTCATACAGTCGACTCATTTATCATGTTCGTAAAGGCTTTAAAGACGAACTTTAGAGTACACTAGCACTTTGCTTCAAAGTGAAGCAAACTTGAGTCGAACTTTCAAGTGAATGTTTAATCGTTGAGTTATGCTATATTACACTATTAGAAGTGATAATGAAGTGATTAGTCATACAATCGACTCATTTATCATGTTCGTAAAGTCTTTAAAGACGAACTTTAGAGTACACTAGCACTTTGCTTCAAAGTGAAGCAAACTTGAGTCGAACTTTCAAGTGAATGTTTAATCATTGAGTTATGCTATATTACACTATTAGAAGTGATAATGAAGTGATTAGTCATACAATCGACTCATTTATCATGTTCGTGAAGGCTTTAAAGACGAACTTTAGAGTACACTAGCACTTTGCTTCAAAGTGAAGCAAACTTGAGTCGAACTTTCAAGTGAATGTTTAATCGTTTAGTTATGCTATATTACACTATTAGAAGTGATAATGAAGTGATTAGTAATACAATCGACTCATTTATCATGTTCGTGAAGGCTTTAAAGACGAACTTTAGAGTACACTAGCACTTCGCTTCAAAGTGAAGCAACTTGATTCAAACTTTCAAGTGAGTGTTCAAACGTTATTATGCTATATTACACTATTAGAAGTGATAATGAAGTGATTAGTCATACAATCGACTCATTTATCATGTTCGTAAAGGCTTTAAAGACGAACTTTAGAGTACACTAGCACTTTGCTTCAAAGTGAAGAAAACTTGAGTCGAACTTTCAAGTGAATGATTAATCGTTGAGTTATGCTATATTACACTATTAGAAGTGATAATGAAGTGATTAGTCATACAATCGACTCATTTATCATGTTTGTAAGGGCCTTAAAGACGAACTTTAGAGTACACTAGCACTTTGCTTCAAAGTGAAGCAGACTTGAGTCGAACTTTCAAGTGAATGTTTAATCGTTGAGTTATGCTATATTAACTCTATGATTACACTATTTCAAAGTTTGCTTCACTTAGAAGCAAAGTGCTAATGTACTCTAAAGTTCGTCTTTAAAGCCTTCACGAACTTGATAAATGAGTCGATTGTATGACTAATCACTTCATTATCACTTCTAATAGTGTAATATAGCATTACATAACGATTGAACACTCACTTGAAAGTTTGAATCAAGTCTGCTTCACTTTGAAGCGAAGTGCTAGTGTACTCTAAAGTTCGTCTTTAAAGCCTTCACGAACATGATAAATGATCGATTGTATGACTAATCACTTCATTATCACTTATAATAGTGTAATAGAGCATAACTCAACGATTAATCATTCACTTGAAAGTTCGAATCAAGTTTGTTTAATTTTGAAACAAAGTGCTAATGTACTCTTTAAAGCCCTTACAAACATGATAAATGATCGATTGTATGACTAATCACTTCATTATCACTTCTAATAGTATAATATAGCATAACTCAATGGTTAAACAGTCACTTGAAAGTTCGACTTAAGTTTGCTTCACTTTGAAGCAAAGTGCTAGTGTACTCTAAAGTTCGTGTTTAAAGCCTTCACGAACATGATAAATGAGTTGATTGTATGACTAATCACTTCATTATCACTTCTAATGGTGTAATATAGCATAACTCAATGATTAAACATTCACTTCAAAGTTCGACTCAAGTTTGCTTCACTTTGAAGCAAAGTGCTAGAGTACTCTAAAGTTCGTCTTTAAAGAGTTTAAGAACATGATAAAATGAGTCGACTGTATGACTAATCACTTCATTATCACTTCTAATAGTGTAATATAGCATAACTCAATGATTAAACATTCACTTGAAAGTTCGACTCAAGTTTGCTTCACTTAGAAGCAAAGTGCTAGTGTACTCTAAAGTTCGTCTTTAAAGCCTTCACGAACATGATAAATGAGTCGATTGTATGACTAATCACTTCATTATCACTTCTAATAGTGTATTTATATGATCCATTTCATCGCAAATTCCCATCATTTGACTACATATTTTTATATATTATTTTACTTTTTGTGAATGATTTATGTTATAGGTGTATCAAGAACATTTTGACAATTTGTCGCAATTACAAGTCAACAAAAGCAAGAGGATCTGATTTTTTATCATTTCGCGGAGGCTACTGGATTATTGAGCGCGGAGGGTATTGAATTATGGATAAAGTCTTTATGGTCCGCGGATGAAAAAGCTCAGGGTCCGCGTATGGTCACATACGCGGAGGCTTCTGCATTTTTACCGCGGAGGCTTCTGCATTTCCCTAAAATAGTTCAGGGTCCGCGGATGGAAATCCTTCAGGGTCCGTGGCAGTTCCAGATTTAGCAAATTGCATTTATCACCAACTTTGGAAATGAGGAAGGATTAAATACGAGGCTCATGGGAATGTGACTAGATAATTGGACATTTATGATGAAAATGCAGTTATAAAAGGAGGTGACAACAAGCTACCAAGAGAAAAATTCATTTCTAGAAAAATCCACCTTACATTACACTCATTTTCTACACCATTTTGGAGATCTCTTGCAAGGTTGAAGATTCTGGATTTTTGGAGACAAAGTCAGCTCAATCTAAAGGCCGTAGTGACAGCGGAGAAGGATAAAAGAAGACTCATCTTCATCACCAAAATTTGTGAAACAATTCTTACTTCAAACTCATTTATTTTTATTGTGTTTTGCCATGGATATTATGTGTAACTAAACTCACCAATTTGGGGAGTTGTTTGTTAACATGTCTTGATGATTATCACACATGATTATTCTTATGTGAATTTTATTATAATTCTTTGTGCAAATAACATGCTTGTATGTTAGTTTAGAGTAGCCTAGCGGTGAACTATATTAACATGTCTTGTGTGATGCTTGTTTGATTATTTTCTAGTCAAGCCTAGCGGTGTAGCTAGTTTATAATTTATTCATGCTATTGTCATCTTCTTGAGAACTTAGCGGTTAATAGAAGATAAGGATTTTCTATAGAATTATTTACATATTATCTTAGCGGATGTATGTTTGTTGTGTCTCTAGCGGGAACAACTATATAAAATTCATATGATTGTTATATGTGTGGTAATTATTTTGTGTTGCAAACAACTCCCTGAATTGATTGTTGACATATATATTTTATTCATATTTTATTTGTTGAAGCATAAAAAACAATTCTTTGAAACCCCCCTTTTTATATTTTTAGAATAATTATACTCTAGAATTAAATTGCTCTCTTTTGGGTTCGACCCTACTTGCCGCTTGCTAGCTTGTAGGATTTATTATAAATTTAAGTTTGACGCACTCAACGACGTGCTCGTCAAATTTTGGCGCCGTTGCCGGGGAGAGCATAATCTAGGATAGAGTATTTTTTTTATTGTTTGTATTTTATTTTATTATATTTTGTGATTATTTTCTGTATTTTTACTACTTTTCAAGATGTCTAATGCAGGAGATATGAACGAAATTAATGGCTCGATCAATAATCAAGGAGAAAACAATTTGCCACAAGTAGTACCGCCTTATTTTGAGGAGCCCGAACAAGAATTTAATAGAAGGCGTAGAGCAGCGGCACGTTTAAGAGCCGCTATGCAAGGAAATAATGATGGACATGGGCAAAATGTTGGAGATAATGCTGCTCAACCACAATATGTTGCACCTAGGGCTCCAACCATGAAGGAGCTTTCCACACCGGTGATTCGAGATCAACCATGGTGTATTAATTCCAATCCCGAGGAAGATAATTTTGAGATTAAATTGGGAGTTGTTCACCATCTCCCAAAATTTGGAGGATTACCGGGAGAAGTTGCTATGCGGCACCTACAAAAATTTACGGGGGTTTGTCAAACTCTTAGACCATACGCCGCATCGGAGGAAAGGTTCAAACTAAAATTGTTTCCTTTAAGTTTAACTGACCTTGCGGAAAATTGGTTTTTGTCTTTGCCTTCAGGGAGTATTCAAACTTGGGATCAAATGCAAAAGAAATTTTTGGATAAATACTACCCTCCCGCAAGAGCTAACAAAGTACGAAGAGAGTTGTCTACTATTCGACAAGGTCCAACCGAGTCGACATATGACTACATGGAGAGGTTCAACACTTTGGAGCAAAGTTGTTGCAATTTGGGTGTACCGGAAACAATGCTAGTGGAATATTTACTTGATGGATTGAGACCACTTGAGAGGATGTTATTGGATGCCGCAGCGGGCGGAACGGTTTTAAACTTAACACCTACGGAGGTGCGTGAATTAATTGCCGAAACCGCGGAGAGTGCGCGTTTTAGAGAAGAAAATGGTAGAAGGGATGACACCTCACGGTTGAAGAATGTGTCACATGTGGATTCTAACAATAGTCAATTGGCCAATGAAATGAAAGAGCTTAAGGAGATGATGAAGAAAATGATGGGTGGCCAAACAAGTGGAGCAAAGCAATGTGAGTTTTGTGGAGCAATTAATCACAAAACGGATGAGTGTCCCACACTACATGAGGATGAGTCGCTCGAGGTGAATGCGCTAGGAGGATATCAAAATTTCAACAATAGACAAGCACCGAGACAATTTGGACTAGCAGCAAATGGTTATAGCTGGAAAAATGAAGGAGGATTTCAGAACAACCAAGGACAAAATCAGCAGAATACATATCGTCCTCCTTTTCAACAACAAGAAAGGTTTAACCCAAATGGAAATTATCCCCAAAGAAAGACCTACAACCAAGGAAGCTCAAGTAAACCATTGGAAGATGTGGTGAAAGACGTGAACGCGATGAAAGATATGATGAAGGATGTGACAGCAAATCAAATGAGAACTGATAGCGCAATCCAAGAGCTAACAAAAACAATGTCACAAGTAGTCTCTACCATAACCGAGCTCAAAAGTGATCGAGGAAAGCTACCATCACAATCAATTCCCAATCCTAAAAGTAACATAAGTGCCATGACATTGAGGAGTGGAAGAAATGTAGAAAACAAGCAAGAAAATGATAATTTGAAAAGCTGTCCAGAAGGATCCGCGGTGGCTGAGGAATTATCAGGCGCGGAGGCTGAAGATATATTGGAAAATGATGTACCGTCCGCGGATAAAAATGGCTCAACGTCCGCGGGTAAAGCTGAGGTAAATCTGAATTTTCCGATTTCTAATCCTCTTCCATTTCCAATGCAGATGAAAAAGTCTAAGAAGAGCTTAGCAATGGATAAGGAACTTTTGGAATTATTTAGCAAGGTGGAAATCACCATTCCATTACTTGACGCGTGGTAAAGCAAATACCGAAGTATGCGAAGTTTCTTAAAGACTTATGCACGAACCGAAAGAAACCGAGCCATGAGCACGTAAGCTTGAGGAAGAATATCTCAGCAATTCTACAATGCAAGGTAGCACAAAAACGCAAGGACCCAGGTACATTTAATATATCATGTATCATTGGTAATGTTAGAATCGATAATTGCATGCTTGATTTAGGTGCTTCGATAAATGTATTGTCGTATTCTTTATTTCAAGCTTTAAGTATCGGTCCTTTGAGGCCTACTGACCTAACTATTCAGCTAGCGGATCGATCGTGCACTAAACCCGAAGGTATGCTAGTTGATGTGTTAGTGCGTGTAGGGAAGCTTGTGTTTCTTGCAGATTTTTATGTGATGAAAATGGAGGATGAGGGTGCTAAAGATACCTCGAGAGTGCTGCTAGGAAGACCATTCATGGCTACGGCAAAAACAAAAATTGATACATCTACGGGAGATCTTTCTATGGAGGTAGATGGGGAGGTGGTGCGCTTCAATATTTACAAGTCAATGCAATATCCACCGGACAACGCCGAGATACATGCTTTAGATATCATTGATGATGTGGTACTTGATTCGGATGTCGCCAATGGAAAAGATGCATTAGAGCTAATCATTCGGGAGGCAATACACAATGAAGAAGATTGCAAAAGCTTCATCCTTGATACTAGAGAAGTAGTACAATTGCTACGAGAAATGCCAAATATTTCTCCAAGGTATGAACCGTATTCACTTAATTCTATTAGTGCTACTAACTCGGTTTCATCTAGTGCGCAGATTTCTACGATCGAATTGAAGCCTTTACCGGATCATTTGAAGTACATCTACCTAGGAGAAGGTGAGACGCTACCGGTGATTTTCTTTAAGCACATGCATTAATTTGTCTTCTAATAGTGTAATAAAGCATAACTCAACGATTGAACACTCACTTGAAAGTTTGAATCAAGTCTTATTCACTTTGAAGCAAAGTGCTAGTGTACTCTAATGTTCGTCTTTAAAGCCTTCATGAACATGAAAAATGAGTCGATTGTATTACTAATCACTTCATTATCACTTCTAATAGTGTAATATAGCATAACTCAACGATTAAACATTCACTTGAAAGTTCGACTCAAGTTTGCTTCACTTTGAAGCAAAGTGCTAGTGTACTCTAAAGTTCGTCTTTAAAGCCCTTACAAACATGAAAAATGAGTCGATTGTATGACTAATCACTTCATTATCACTTCTAATAGTGTAATATAGCTTAACTCAATGATTAAACATTTAGTTGAAAGTTTGACTCAAGGTTGCTTCACTTTGAAGCGAAGTGCTAGTGTACTCTAAAGTTCGTCTTTAAAGCGCTTACAAACATGATAAATGATCGATTGTATTACTAATCACTTCATTATCACTTCTAATAGTGTAATATAGCATAACCTCATTATCACTTCTAATAGTGTAATAAAGCATTACTCAATGATTGAACACTCACTTGAAAGTTTGAATCAAGTCTTATTCACTTTGAAGCAAAGTGCTAGTGTACTCTAAAGTTCGTCTTTAAAGACTTTACGAACATGATAAATGAGTTGATTGTATTACTAATCACTTCATTATCACTTCTAATAGTGTAATATAGCATAACTCAACGATTAAACATTCACTTGAAAGTTCGACTCAAGTTTGCTTCACTTTGAAGAAAGTGCTAGTGTATTCTAAAGTTCATCTTTAAAGCCTTCACGAACATGATAAATGAGTCGATTGTATAACTAATAACTTCATTATCACTTCTAATAGTGTAATATAGCACATGATAGGTTACTAATAATTTTTGTTATTACTTCATTATCACTACTAATAGTGTAATAACTATCATATTTAAAGAAAATTGAATTATTAGTAACCATCATGATAGAGTTTAATGTGTTTTTATGTCATGATAGGTTACTTATAATTTTTGTTATTATTTAAGGAGGATGACTCCTACTATTTTGATATGAAATATAGGAAAGAAAACTATGAAAACCTCAATCCTCCTTACATGTTTTGTAGTTATGTTTTGTGTCCGTGATAGTGGAAGACAGTTTTCATTCGCCTTCTTCACACCGGGTGCACGTGAGTGAAGGTTTGACTGTTGTATCCTGGGAGACAAATTGCCTAGAGAAAACCCAGCACCGAGTGGGAGGGCAATATTGTTTTAAGGAAAGCACCGAGTGGGAGGGCAATATTGTTTTAAGGAAAGCGCCGAGCGTGCCTCAGTCACATACGGTTTTGTATCTCTAACTTTGTTATTTGTTGTTTCACCAATTTCCTTTCTAATTATATTGTTCAGTAATTTCATTACCTGCATTTCCCTGTCTATTTTACTAATTATTCTAATAATCTTAAAACAATATTTGACCCTGTATAGACAGGTACATTACATCTTGTGTAACATGGAGATTTGAAATTACGAATTGCCAAAACGGATAAACTTTCAAACAAACATCTGATTTGAAAGGAAAAACTGCATAGTCGAGGTGATGGGGTAGCTCGTGGTGTGCCACAACACATGTGCAGCATGGGGTAGCTCAATCCCTAGTCATGTGTTGCAGTTTGCATATGTGAGGGGGAACTGGGAAATTGGTGGATAATGGACTGAATCCATCACTGAGTGTACTGGTTGTAGCACTGGATGAGAAACAAATAAAGCAAACGTGGGCTACTTGGGAATGCATGGGTGCATGCATGTGGTCTAACAGATACTTGAGGAAGCAGAAGAATAAGCCTTGTTGTGTCTCTTTTGGCAGTTCCTGCAATGTTGGGCTACTATTAACTAGTAAGGATTACATCAGAAAAAATGAAATAAGGCGATGTCGCTTTGATACACACATGAGATATGTGACAGTTGGTTCTGGCTTGGGAAATGGTCAATTGGGCATTTTATAAACCCAATTGCTACAGGTTCACATAGATCATGCAGACGTTTAATTGGAAATTATTTCATTTAACTGGTTTGTGGATTCTCTTCAAACAGATTGAACCTGAATGACTGGTATTATAGAGTCACCTTTTTGTCGTGCTGCTGAGTGTTCTCCGCATTGGCAGAAGGCCTTGAGATAGGCCAGATGTCTTTGTCGAACTTTCGAAGGCTGCACGTCTTGCCAATGCTATCATGCTGACGCTGAAGTTGCGACATGAAAACCCATTTTACTAATCTGTCGGATAGGGAGGCAGTTGAGATGCGGATGTGGCCATGTGAGAATTTTCTGAATCTATCAAAATGGGAGGCGACGCTTCTTCGTGTGGTGAGACTACGCAAGTATGAAGCTCGATGAGCTATTGAACTGTACTTGGTCAGTAGAAGCTAATCAACAAACAGGCCTGGACGTCGAGGCTAGCACACTTGGGACCTTGAAGGCACAAAACTCTGCAACAAAGTTGAAGTGAGTGCAGTGCTTTGAATTGATCGGGGTTTTGCTGTTGTGAGCTTCTTCTTGCATAAATATGCAGAGTGGTCCACCTAATTGGGATCATGGTGAAGCTTTGCTTTGGATCGGAAAGGTCCCCTGATTTGTGAAATTTTGTCACAAAGAAAAGGATGCAGAAAGCTTTACAGCTTCAAAATACCATTGAACTAATTGACTTTGTAAACGTTAGTTTTATCAAATGTGGTGTGTTGACTGTGTTCAACCAATGGTAAGCCAACTGTGTGAGTTGGTGTAGGCTGAGTTGTGGTTGAGGCTGCAATTAATTGTAAATGTGGTCTAAAAATTAGAGTGTTTAAATTTGAAATTCTAATTGACCTTGTATTTAAGTCTCATAATATCGAGGGAAGTCTCGATCATGAAGCCACTATTGGGGCTGGTATGGTGAGATTCATCTCTAAGAACGAGAGTTGTCGGAAAAAAAGGGAAGTCATAGGATAATCAGTTGAGCTATGATTGTCTTTGCTTGAATCCTAGTGCTATGAAAGGGCAGAGGATGATTGGATACTCGAAATGTGAGATGGATGTTGGGCAATGATGTCTTGAGGTAGTTTGACATACATAACTTGAAGTGCATCAAATGAATGATTGGACTGAGTTCGCTCAGTAGTCATGTTTGAAACTTGTGATTGTTTGTTTCACTGGCCGAGCCATGTATAAGGCTTGTGGCCCCAATGATTCATTCAAAATGAGCCGAAGTGAAATAACGTTGTAGAATAGTGCACATAGTTGTGCATTTGGAGTAACCTGTGGATCTTAAATATAGTTCAGGTCAATAAAAGGTTTGCAGTGGCCTGTGTTGGCACTTGAATCAGTGGCTGCATATCGCTTGCTGTCGTGATGGAATCAAATGATACTTCATAGATTCAGTATCAAGCACTTATACTTGAAACTTGAAAGAGCTTGCTAGTTAGTGGCAACGGTTAAGTCTTCAAATTAACCAATTGCACGCACACACGTATGTATCAGAAGCTGGCAACAGGTGTGTGCTAGAGTTGGTATTGGTGATGAACCTGACCTCTGTGATGAGCTAAGTTGGAGTCAATTCAACCTTACTAACATCTGATGATTGGCTAATAAACATGACTGAGTTTCACTAGTCTGTCTCACTGAGCCAAATTTGGCTTGAGGTGCACTGGTGAAGTAGTACAACGAGTGGCACTGTTGCAGTCAATGAAAATGGATGGTGCATTGTGTGCGTGCCAAAAGAAAGTAAATTAGTGAAGATCAACTCCTTAAACTGATAAAGAACGTGAGATTTCTTAATTTATGATGTTCATCCTGAATGTCAAGATATTGTTACATCAGCTAGTTACATTTGAATATGTTTCTAACATGGATGAAATATCTTATCATTAAAGAGTATTTAATTTGAATAATACTTACAAATGTGGGGGCTAGAGGTAGCTAGCCCAAGTTTTGATCTTTGTATTTTTAATAATCAGATCAAAATCAATGGATGTGACAAAAGTATGTGCAAGATCACATAATAACATGCATATTCCAAGAACAAGGAAATGCATGATCATGTGAAATGTGGATTAAGACTTGCAAGTGTGATTGGTGAATATGAAAAGTCTTGTGCCATTTCGATCACGTCATGTTGATGGCAAGTTGTAAACGATACATGTCCAAAAGATTTTGAAAGTTCTCTCAAGAGTGAAATATGAAAAAGTGATTAGAGTTTCAGTGTACTTGAGGTACGCGAATAAATGAGTACACTTGTAAGCGGTACAAGTAATTCATGACTGCAGCATGAAAAGGTTTTGAAGATATTCTCTATCTCAAATTCACTTTTGATTAGAGTCTTCACTTTGAGAGATAATGGTGTGTCCAAAATCCTCTAGATTGGCTATGTCAAGTCAACAGTCATTTGAGAATGAGTTTGAAAATGTCTAGACGGTATCTGTATGAGGATATTTCAAAATGGACAAATCATGTGCTGAAAATTGATATATACTAAGATAATCAATTCATGATTGTTTACAACATAAATATTGATGGTAAGTCCAGGCAAATATGTCAATGACACAATATCATCATACAACTTCTCTATGGAGTCATTTATATTGACTATGCAAGGTTCAATGATATTAATACGGATCCGTTAACTTGAGTGTTAAAATAGAACCTTTGCAGAGAAGTTAAAGGGAATGAGCTTGATTGAAGCCCTTGTGAAATAAAGTCGAGGCAACGGAAAACCCAACCATGATGACTGGAGATCCCAAGAACTTGGCTCAATGGGACAACCTAATTGCTAAGACGGAGTGTGGTCACTGTGGGGCTTTTACCCCTATCTCATTCCTATTTAAACAGTGACTCCCGTACAAGGTGAAGCTTAAAGCTTTTAATGATTCTAATAGTTTGGATAAAGGAAATACTGAACGGGTAATGCGGGATTACCTAAATAGAGAATCACCTATGTTGGAGAGAAGTGTGGCCGCTTCAAAGGAGAACTATGTGGGCTTAGTTCTTTAGCAACTCTCGCAGAACCAGGAAGGGGTTCAGGGCCGTAACGAACCCAACCATGAGAAATGAAAGGCTGTCAGGAATATATCTGTGGAAGTTATGTACTTCATTTACACAAAGAAACGAACAGTTCAAGGACATCGCGTCTACTGAAGAGTCAGTAAAGAATGCATATCTTTCCAAGGGAAGGTTCAAAGGCGTTGCCCACCTATCCTTTGCAGATATAAATCGTAAAAACTATCACCATGTTGAGTCGAGTCTTACGCTTTATAACTCAATTTTCTTTATGTGGGGGATTGTTGGAAGTATTTAAAGAAAATTGAATTATTAGTAACCATCATGATAGAGTTTAATGTGTTTTTATGTCATGATAGGTTACTAATAATTTTTGTTATTATTTAAGAAGGATGACTCCTACTATTTTGATATGAAATATAGGAAAGAAAACTATGAAAACCTCAATCCTCCCTACATGTTTTGTAGTCATGTTTTGTGTCTGTGATAGTGGAAGACAGTTTTCATTCGCCTTCTTCACACCGGGTGCACGTGAGTGAAGGTTTGACTGTTGTATCCTGGGAAACAAATTGCCTAGAGAAAACCCAGCACCGACTGGGAGGGCAATATTGTTTTAAGGAAAGCGCCGAGCGTGCCTCAGTCACATACGGTTTTGTATCTCTAACTTTGTTATTTGTTGTTTCACCAATTTCCTTTCTAATTATATTGTTCAGTAATTTCATTACCTGCATTTCCCTGTCTATTTTACTAATTATTCTAACAACTAATCACTACATTATCACTTCTAATAGTGTAATATAGCATAACTCAATGATTAAACATTCACTTGAAAGTTCGAATCAAGTTTGCTTCACTTTAAAGCAAAGTGCTAGTGTACTCTAAAGTTCGTCTTTAAAGCCTTCATGAACATGAAAAATGAGTCGATTGTATTACTAATCACTTCATTATCACTTCTAATAGTGTAATATATCTTAACTCAATGATTAAACATTCACTTGAAAGTTCAACTCAAGTATGCTTCACTTTGAAGCAAAGTGCTAGTGTACTCTAAAGTTCGTCTTTAAAGCCTTTACGAACATGATAAATGAGTCGATTGTATGACTAATCACTTCATTATCACTTCTAATAGTGTAATATAACATAACTCAACGATTAAACATTCACTTGAAAGTTCGAATCAAGTTGCTTAACTTTGAAAACAAAGTGCTAGTGTACTCTAAAGTTCGTCTTTAAAGCCTTTACGAACATGATAAATGAGTCGACTGTATGACTAATCACTTCATTATCACTTCTAATAGTGTAATATAGCATAACTCAATGATTAAACATTTACTTGAAAGTTCGACTCAAGTTTGCTTCACTTTGAAGCAAAGTGCTAGTGTACTCTAAAGTTCGTCTTTAAAGCCTTTACGAACATGATAAATGAGTCGATTGTATGACTAATCACTTCATTATCACTTCTAATAGTATAATATAGCATAACTCAACGATTAATCATTCACTTGAAAGTTCGAATCAAGTTTGCTTCACTTTGAAGCAAAGTGCTAGTGTACTCTAAAGTTCGTCTTTAAAGCCTTCATGAACATGAAAAATGAGTCGATTGTATTACTAATCACTTCATTATCACTTCTAATAGTGTAATATATCTTAACTCAATGATTAAACATTCACTTGAAAGTTCGACTCAAGTTTGCTTCACTTTGAAGCAAAGTGCTAGTGTACTCTAAAGTTCGTCTTTAAAGCGTTTACGAACATGATAAATGAGTCGATTGTATGACTAATCACTTCATTATCACTTCTAATAGTGTAATATAGCATAACTCAACGATTAATCATTCACTTGAAAGTTCGAATCAAGTTTGCTTAACTTTGAAACAAAGTGCTAGTGTACTCTAAAGTTCGTCTTTAAAGCCTTTACGAACATGATAAATGAGTCGACTGTATGACTAATCACTTCATTATCACTTCTAATAGTGTAATATAGCATAACTCAATGATTAACATTCACTTGAAAGTTCGACTCAAGTTTGCTTCACTTTGAAGCAAAGTGCTAGTGTACTCTAAAGTTCGTCTTTAAAGCCTTTACGAACATGATAAATGAGTCGATTGTATGACTAATCACTTCATTATCACTTCTAATAGTGTAATATAGCATAACTCAACGATTAATCATTCACTTGAAAGTTCGAATCAAGTTTGCTTCACTTTGAAGCAAAGTGCTTGTGTACTCTAAAGTTTGTCTTTAAAGCCTTCACGAACATGATAAATGAGTCGATTGTATTACTAATCACTTCATTATCACTTCTAATAGTGTAATATAGCATAACTCAATGATTAAACATTCAGTTGAAAGTTCGACTCAAGTTTGCTTCACTTTAAAACAAAGTGCTAGTGTACTCCAAAGTTCGTCTTTAAAGCCTTCACGAACATGATAAATGAGTCGATTGTACGACTAATAACCTCATTATCACTAATCACTTCATTATCACTTCAAATAGTGTAATATAGCATAACTCAACGATTAAACATTCACTTGAAAGTTCGACTCAAGTTTGCTTCACTTTGAAGCAAAGTGCTAGTGTACTCTAAAGTTCGTCTTTAAAGCCTTACGAACATGATAAATGAGTCGATTGTATGACTAATCACTTCATTGTCACTTCTAATAGTGTAATATAGCATAACTCAACAATTAAACATTCATTTGGAAGTTCGACTCAAGTTTGCTTCACTAAGAAACAAAGTGCTAGTGTACTCTAAAGTTCGTCTTTAAAGCCTTTACGAACATGATAAATGAGTCGACTGTATGACTAATCACTTCATTATCACTTCTAATAGTGTAATATAGCATAACTCATTGATTAAACATTCACTTGAAAGTTCGACTCAAGTTTGCTTCACTTTAAAAAAAGTGCTAGTGTACTCTAAAGTTCGTCTTTAAAGACTTTACAAACATGAAAAAATGAGTTGATTGTATTACTAATCACTTCATTATCACTTCTAATAGTGTAATATAGCATAACTCAATGATTAAACATTCAGTTGAAAGTTCGACTCAAGTTTGCTTCACTTTGAAGCAAAGTGCTAGTGTACTCTAAAGTTCGTCTTTAAAGCCTTTACGAACATGAATAAATGAGTCGATTGTATGACTAATCACTTCATTATCACTTCTAATAGTGTAATATAGCATAACTCAACGATTAAACATTCACTTGAAAGTTCGAATCAAGTTTGCTTAACTTTGAAACAAAGTGCTAGTGTACTCTAAAGTTCGTCTTTAAAGCCTTTACGAACATGATAAATGAGTCGATTGTATGACTAATCACTTCATTATCACTTCTAATAGTGTAATATAGCATAACTCAATGATTAAACATTCACTTGAAAGTTCGACTCAAGTTTGCTTCACTTTGAAGCAAAGTGCTAGTGTACTCTAAAGTTCGTCTTTAAAGCCTTTACGAACATGATAAATGAGTCGATTGTATGACTAATCACTTCATTATCACTTCTAATAGTGTAATATAGCATAACTCAACGATTAACATTCACTTGAAAGTTCGAATCAAGTTTGCTTCACTTTGAAGCAAAGTGCTAGTGTACTCTAAAGTTCGTCTTTAAAGCCTTCACGAACATGATAAATGAGTCGATTGTATGACTAATCACTTCATTATCACTTCTAATAGTGTAATATAGCATAACTCAATGATTAAACATTCACTTGAAAGTTCGACTCAAGTTTGCTTCACTTTGAAGCAAAGTGCTAGTGTACTCTAAAGTTCGTCTTTAAAGCCTTTACGAACATGATAAATGAGTCGATTGTATGACTAATCACTTCATTATCACTTCTAATAGTGTAATATAGCATAACTCAATGATTAATCATTCACTTGAAAGTTCGAATCAAGTTTGCTTAACTTTGAAAAAAGTGCTAGTGTACTCTAAAGTTCGTCTTTAAAGCCTTTACGAACATGATAAATGAGTCGATTGTATGACTAATCACTTCATTATCACTTCTAATAGTGTAATATAGCATAACTCAATGATTAAACATTCACTTGAAAGTTCGACTCAAGTTTGCTTCACTTTGAAGCAAAGTGCTAGTGTACTCTAAAGTTCGTCTTTAAAGCCTTTACGAACATGATAAATGAGTCGATTGTATGACTAATCACTTCATTATCACTTCTAATAGTGTAATATAGCATAACTCAACGATTAAACATTCACTTGAAAGTTCGACTCAAGTTTGCTTCACTTTGAAGCAAAGTGCTAGTGTACTCTAAAGTTTGTCTTTAAAGCCTTCACGAACATGATAAATGAGTCGATTGTATGACTAATCACTTCATTATCACTTCTAATAGTGTAATATAGCATAACTCAATGATTAAACATTCACTTGAAAGTTCGACTCAAGTTTGCTTCACTTTGAAGCAAAGTGCTAGTGTACTCTAAAGTTCGTCTTTAAAGCCTTTACGAACATGATAAAGAGTCGATTGTATGACTAATAACTTCATTATCACTTCTAATAGTGTAATATAGCATAACTCAACGATTAATCATTCACTTGAAAGTTCGAATCAAGTTTGCTTAACTTTGAAGCAAAGTGCTAGTGTACTCTAAAGTTCGTCTTTAAAGCCTTTACGAACATGATAAATGAGTCGATTGTATGACTAATCACTTCATTATCACTTCTAATAGTGTAATATAGCATAACTCAATGATTAAACATTCACTTGAAAGTTCGACTCAAGTTTGCTTCACTTTGAAGCAAAGTGCTAGTGTACTCTAAAGTTCGTCTTTAAAGCCTTTACGAACATGATAAACGAGTCGATTGTATGACTAATCACTTCATTATCACTTCTAATAGTGTAATATAGCATAACTCAACGATTAATCATTCACTTGAAAGTTCGAATCAAGTTTGCTTAACTTTGAAACAAAGTGCTAGTGTACTCTAAAGTTCGTCTTTAAAGCCTTTACGAACATGATAAATGAGTCGACTGTATGACTAATCACTTCATTATCACTTCTAATATTATAATATAGCATAACTCAATGATTAAACATTCACTTGAAAGTTCGACTCAAGTTTGCTTCACTTTGAAGCAAAGTGCTAGTGTACTCTAAAGTTCGTCTTTAAAGCCTTCACGAACATGAAAAATGAGTCGATTGTATGACTAATAACTTTATTATCACTTCTAATAATGTAATATAGCATAACTCAATGATTAAACATTCACTTGAAAGTTCGACTCAAGTTTGATTCCTTTGAAGCAAAGTGCTAGTGTACTCTAAAGTTTGTCTTTAAAGACTTTACGAACATGATAAATGAGTCGATTGTATGACTAATCACTTCATTATCACTTCTAATAGTGTAATATAGCATTACATAACGATTGAACACTCACTTGAAAGTTTGAATCAAGTCTGCTTCACTTTGAAGCAAAGTGCTAGTGTACTCTAAAGTTCGTCTTTAAAGCCTTCACGAACATGATAAATGAGTCGATTGTATGACTAATCACTTCATTATCACTTCTAATAGTGTAATATAGCATAACTCAATGATTAAACATTCACTTGAAAGTTTGAATCAAGTCTGCTTCTCTTTGAAGCAAAGTGCTAGTGTACTCTAAAGTTCGTCTTTAAAGCCTTTACGAACATGATAAATGAGTCGATTGTATGACTAATCACTTCATTATCACTTATAATACTGTAATATAGCATAACTCAATGATTAATTTTTTTTTTAAATATATTTTATTAATAATATGACCCAAACAGCCTGGGACATGGCGTTACATCATCACAAAGCCAGCCCTATGAAACAGGTGACTCACCTGGGGCACAAGAAACTAACCAGCGATGTAAAGCAGTTGTATTCACAAGATGAATACTAACTGAAACAACAAAAAAGAAAAACCATAAAGCTGAAACCACAAGACGGAGACTAGCCCATACTCATCTGAACCCACAAACCAGGCACTAGACAAGATTAAAAAACAAAACACAGCAACCTGCATTATAAGTTCACTCTCTGCTCTTCGAAAGAGCAAGGATGATACACATTAGCATCATTGTGAAGAGCCACCTGAACAGCCCTCGGAAAGTCTTCCACAGCCGATGAGAACAGGGATCTAACCTGCGAGAAACAAAGAGCATCAGCTGGACGATTAAGAGAATGACTCACTCTGAAGATAGGAATATGGCGCAACTTCTGGACTATCCTCCTTTTGTTAAGGAAATCAGCCCATTCTGGTAAATAATTTCTGCCAATCATGTAGATATCTGCATGAGCAATTTTAATGCACTCAAAGATCACCAAACTCTGCTGCAAAAAACTCACAATATGATCCAAACAAACCATGAAATTGGAGGAGAACCAAACACACTTATAGCCTGCAACAAAGGATCCCCGAGCATTCCTGACAATGGCAGCTAGATTAGCCTTGCCCTCATTAATATTTATAGCAACATTACACGTATTCCCTCTGTAATGAGGAAACCAGCGCAGCCACAGAATATTTTTAGAGTCTGACACAACAGGGCTAATGTAAAGGGAAGTGCAGATATCTTTCGAAATCTTACTCTGAACACAGGGGATCTTGATCAATTTCACCAAGTGAATAGCATTTTTGACAACATTCCATTTATTGAAAACACAAACCTGATCACCATAAACCACCTGGTTCCTCTTTGTCCATATTTCCCATATGCAATAACACGACCAAACCAAATCCCAAACAGTCAACAAATTTAGTGAAGTCAGCAGAAATCCCCCAAGTATACAGCAAGTGAAAAATAGATGATGGTCTAGCTTTCCTAAAGAGAGGGCATAGAAAATCCCAGCAAACACGAGCAAGATCACTTAAGATGAAAATATGCTCCATAGTTTCAATATCAGGGACACTACAACAAACACATTTGCTAGCCATGGGAATGCCTATTCTGATAATATTATCATTTGAGGGAAGAATTCTATGAAGCATTTTCCAGATTAAGCAAGAGATTTTCAAAGGAATCCAAGGCTGCCACAAAATCTCAAACTTCCTAATAGCCTGGCTAAAAGGAACAAAGGAGCTCATAAAATTAGATGTAGTAATCATACCTGAAGGGTCTTTTTCCCAGATTAACAGGTCATCATAATCATTAAATAAACCTCCTCCAATGGAATTATGCACCCTGGGAGTCACATTGTTCAGGAAGAATCTCCTAAGATTTTGATCAAGCATCACATCTTTTATAGAATAAGATCCAATCCGCTTTGGATACGGCATAGATATGTTATCACAAAACACAGCCACACTGGTATCACCCTTTCCAAGAATCCATCGACAATCATGAGCTATGCTGGTAATAAAAGGAGACAGAGTTTTCCATAAACTAGAGCCCCTTCCACCAATTTTGAATCTGCTTCTGCATGTTTAGCCCACAGAGAATTATTCTTCAAATAATTCAGGCTAACTTACCATGGAGAGCAGTCATAACATTCCTCAAAGGCCTAATCCCCAGCCCTCCAACATTCCTCGGATTACAAACTGAATCCCAATTAAGCCAATGACGTCTTCGTTCCTCTCCCTTATCCCAGAGAAAGTTTCGAATAATTTGTTCAATAGTGTTGATAACACCTTTAGGGACAGCCAGAACTGATAGACAATGGATGGGAATCGACATTAGCACTGAGTTAATCAAAGTAATTCTACCACCCATGGATAGAAATTGCCTCATCCAGCCCCCTAGCCGATTTCTGATAGAATCAATAAGATCAACAAAATAACAGATTTTAGGGTGACCTGGGAAAAGAGGAGCACCAAGATACCGAACGGGGAACACTCCTTGTGTAAAGCCAGATATCCGGAGAAGGCTTTCCTTCCTATTACCCCTGATAAACTTTGAAAAGAATATTTTGGACTTGCTAGGTTGGAGCACGTGACCAGAATTGGAACAGAAAGACCGAAGGATATCCAGAATGTTTCCAAAGGACTTCCTGTTGCCATTTGTAAATAAAAGAATGTCATCTGCATAAAAAACATGATTGATATCAGTGGCTCTTCGGGAAGACCAATAAGGCGTAACCCCTCCCCCAAGCCTAGCAGCATATTTTAACTTACGAGATAAGATTTCCATGGATATGATGAAAAGGCTCGGAGACAGCGGATCTCCCTGTCTTAAGCCCCTGTTGGACTTGAAGAAACCAAAAGATTTCCCTTCCAATCTAACAGAGTACCAGCAATTACTGATATTCCTATAAATGAGATCACACCACTGCTCATCAAAGCCCAAAGCCCTCATCCCACGAAGCAAAAAGGACCAGGAGATTCTGTCATAAGCTTTAGATAGATCCAACTTAACCATCACATTACCTCCATGAACCTTCTTATTTATGTCAGATACTAAATCATGAGCCAAAGCAATACATTGTTGAATACTCCTACCAGGAATGAACCCAGATTGCTCCAAGCTGATGATTCTTCCTAACAGAGGCCTCACCCGATCATTGAGAATCTTGGATATGATCTTATGAAAGAAGTTGCACAAACTGATAGGCCTGACCTGATCAAAGGAGGAAGCATTCTTTACCTTAGGCAAAATAGTCAGAGTTGTAGAGGATATGAACTTAGGCAAGCTGAATCCTCTAAAGAAATATTGCACGGCTTCAGTGATATCATTTCCGATAACGGACCAACAGAAAGAATAAAATTCCCTGTAAAACCATCAGGACCGGGAGCACTGTTCCCAGGGAGATTAGAAATGGCGCACTGAACCTCTCCAAGCTTGGAATAGCACGAGCATTTCATTGTCAGCCTGAGAGATGTCCGGGGTAATATTAGAGAAATAGTTCTCATCTGGACTGTGGAGAACTAACCTAGGATCCCCTGAAAATAACTGACCGCCCCATTACCAACTTCATCCCTGTTGTCCGTGATCAAACCATTGGGAAGGGTGATCCTTACTCTGTTAAAATTCCTTCGCACCTTAATAGCAGTATGGAAAAGGGCTGAATTTCTCTCCCCTTCCGACAGCCACCCAACATGAGCTCTTGCATCTAAAAACGTTTGTCTGTCATCTAAGGCATCTGATAATTTATCTTGGATGGAGCTAGCCTCTTCAAAAATCTCATCCGACCACTCTGTCTGAAAGTAAGTGTTCCCTCGATTCTAGGTTACCACTGAGATTATGAATTCTGCTGTTAAAATCACCAAAAACATTCCAGTTCCAGTCTCTGAGTTTGGATCTGAGACGTTTCAGGTTTGTATAGCATCTGATGAGAGGGTTAGCATGCGTATCCTTCCATATATCCTCAACAATCCCCAAGAAAGCTTCGTGCTTTGTCCAAGCTGGATTAAAACTGAAGCAATCAGATCTTCTTTCCTCCCTGCATGTTGAAATAAGAAAAGGATAGTGATCAGACTGCGTACGAGGTAGATGAGTGACTTTGATGCATGGAAAAGATTCCATAGCATGGCCATTGACTAAAACTCTATCTAGCCTCATCCAAATACAATTGCAGCCCGACCTGTTGTTACTCCAAGTGAATTTGTTCCCAGTATACCCGATATCTATCAGGCCACAACTAGAAATAAAGTTATTAAAATCTTGAGATGATCTGCTGCCAAATCTGCGACCACCTTTCTTTTCTGTAGGATGGGTCACTGCATTATAATCTCCCATTAGGATCCAAGGATGATCAATAGTAGAGTCTTCTATACTCAAATCATTCCATAAGTGGACTCTCAGAGAAGCACTGCAAGAGGCATAAATCACACTGCAAATGATACTGAAACTGGGGCTTTGTTGGCTGACCTCACAAGTAATATGCTGAGAGCTAATATTCCGAACAGAGACTGAAATCTGATCTTTCCACAAAATCCAAATATGCTCATTAGTGGGGTTCCCGTGCAAAAAGCTAGAAAAACCAAGCTTCCTAGCAATGAGAGCTATTTTCCGAGCCTGCACCTTCGGTTCCAAAATAGCACAGAAAGAAACATTATGATTACTAAGTAAAGACTTAAGATAACAAATGGTACCTCTATTGGAGATACCCCTAGCATTCCAGCAAAGACCTTTGATCATTGGGAAACTGAAGGGAGGCAGTGCTTGCTACCTGGGATTATGCACGCTTTAATAGCTTCAGACAATTTGATACTGCCTCTCATATTCTGAGATTCTGCTCTCTGAGGCCTGGATTCATCGGAATCCCCTACTGACAATAAGCCATCACCCGTACCACTCCACTGGTTCTTTTCTTTAAGGCGCATTTCCACGCCAGATAAATCATTGGGTACTGATGTCGGATCTGAGTTCATATTGGGAGAAGGAATGAGTTGGCCTTGGACATAGGGAGGTGGTCTCTCAACTTCATTATTCCCTTGAGGGTGGTCTTGATTATCATTTCCTTCAAAAATGACAATTGCAAGATTGTCTTGATTAGCCTGTTCCGACCCGCTAGGCTGATCAGTGGTTGGAGATGTGGTAGGAGTTGTTTTAATAATGTTGTCCTCCTTTGCAATAAATTGTTTCCCTACACGATTCCAATCAAACTTCCTTTTATCTGTTAACTGGTTCCCAGATGTCTCAATAGGAGGATTATCCTGGTTGTCCTTCCCACTAGGAACTTCAGAGGTGACAGCAACAATACCTTTCTTTTTAACCGTCCTCCATTCCTTGCCTGGATCCCTGTAAGCCTGGTTTACTTTTTTAACGGGTTGATCAATGTCACTGCCCAAATTGTGAGAGTTCTGATTTTATTAGCATGCTTCTTCCTGCAATTCGCCATAACATGGCCATGAAATTTGTAGAAAGAGCAGTAACTAATATTCCCTTCCAACTCAATCTTTTGCCAAAATCCACCATTGTCAGGAACATCAATCCAAACTCGATCAGGAATATAATCAGTGACATCAACTTCAATACATGCTCTAGCAAATCTCATTGAGGCACACGCCTTAGTTCTATCATCAATATCCAGAAAATTAGCAAAGGAGTTCACTATACCTTTTATGTATTTCTTGTGAAAATACGGGGGAGGCAGCTTGGGCAGCCTGATCCATTAGTGACCAAGGTTGGCTCCTTACGATAGTCATAGTCTGCTGTGTAACGGAACAGTCTAAACATGGCGTGTTGAATCTTGTTGAGAGACAGGTTAATGCAGCAACCATGTCTTCCTCCGAATCCAGAATCACAAGCAGATGTCTTCCATCCCAGATTTCGCTAAGTGTGGCTCTTCCCTTAATTTTCCATCTGGCCTGAAGAGTTTGTCGGATGATGTCAATAGATGGCCTACCCATGGTGAAGCCAGCCTCGACCTCTGATAGAGTGAAGTGACCAGATGGGTAACCATCGACTGTACCGTACTGACGATTAGGAAGAGGGATTTCAGGGAATCGGGGTTTGAACGTGGACCGATTAACTTCCGCCGAACCGGCGAGCTTCTCCGCATATGATACTGAGCTTGTTCGTCCAGGATCCGGTGGCTTAGGTCCAAGGCTGATTGGAATCGACGGTGAAGAGGCCATCTGGCTGGCCGAAACCCTAGATTTCAAAATCGCCAAATCGCTACCGCTGGTCAACGCTGGTCAACGCAATTCCAAACTAACTCAATGATTAAACATTCACTTGAAAGTTTGACTCAAGTTTGCTTCACTTAGAAGCAAAGTGCTAGTGTACTCTAAAGTTCGTCTTTAAAGCCTTTACGAACATGATAAATGAGTCGATTGTATGACTAATCACTTCATTATCACTTCTAATAGTGTAATATAGCATAACTCAATGATTAAACATTCACTTGAAAGTTCGACTCAAGTTTGCTTCCCTTTGAAGCACAGTGCTAATGTACTCTAAAGTTCGTCTTTAAAGCCTTTACGAACATGATAAACGAGTCGATTGTATGACTAATCACTTCATTATCACTTTATCACTTCTAATAGTGTAATATAGCATAACTCAACAATTAAACATTCACTTGAAAGTTCGACTCAAGTTTGCTTCACTTTGAAGCAAAGTGCTAGTGTACTGACGAGCACGTCGTTGAGTGCTGCAAATTTGTCCCGACTCTCCTTACTAGTATAGTATTGGCAAGCTGGGGTCGAATCCACAGGGAACGGTGGAAGTCTCTTTTCAACTACAAAACTAAAGAATTGGGGTTGTGCGTGAGAACAATTAAAAGAAAGAAAAACTGTTGCGCAAGTACAACTGGCGCACACACAGACAGCAAGTATGATAGACGCAAATAAATATGCAAGAGATGAATCCGGTTCAGATTCTTCACTATGAACTCTATGTTTTATCCTGGTCACTAAAGGCACATGATTAATTGTCCACGTAGATTAAGGTCCTGTCACAGCTTAATAACCTACACATACATTCCGGTCAAGGTTTGTATGATATTATTACTCAATCTAGTCTAGTCAATAACGAATCCGGTCAAGGTAGTTACTGCCTATTCTAGTGTTACTCCTATCATTCACAGTCACGTACTTCTGATAGTTTAACTATAGATACTAGATTCTACAACTAAGTCTGCGGTGCAAGGCTTCGCTTAATTGTCTAACCTAATTATCATGCAATGGAGTGCGGAATAATAATACTAAACTTAATCATGCAAATTAAGAACAAGACCTCAAAAACATATTATTCATAGATCAAATCCAAACCGAAATCAGTAAGTTAGCTAGACATACTGATCGAATACATCTCAAGAATAATTATAAGACAACTAAAATAACAAGACAAATCATTCTGCGTCGTCAGGCTCGCGTGACAGTTGCGCGCACGTCTTCGCCGGAATTGCTCTGCGCCGTCAGCTCTCTCTCTAATGTGCTCTGAGATTTCCATAAGCTTTGTATTTATAGTCCTTGCCTTCTAGGGTTTCCACGAATATTTAGGCAAGGATATCTGTAGGAAATCATCTTATCTCTAAAAATCAGCTTAGGAAACCTTAAATCTCCAAAAACCGAACTTAGAAATATTCTCGCGCGTGATGACGTCATCGTTCCGAATATCTCGCTATCTGCTGACGTCACCGTTTTGCTGTCTTCTGCGCGACCTTCACTCGCGCGCCATGTTGCTCGCGCGCAGTGCCTTCGTCTGTTGTCGTTGCCTTGTTATCTTTTTGCTCGAGATTCAGCCTCCTTGTTGCGTTTTTGTTCTAACTCTTCTTTAAGACCTGAAATACAAAACTACACCAAAAGCGTAATCTTATACCATAATATGTTAGAATAAAAGCAGTGTAAAGGACATAAAATAGCGTACAACTGCACTCTATCAAATCCCCCACACTTACTCTTGTTCGTCCCTGAACAAGTCGGCTTCCTTACCTCTTGTGTACTGCACGCGTGAATGTTGGACTTACTGCGCCACACATGCGCCACTCTCACAACCTGCGCAATTGTGACTCTACAACACTAAACTGATTAAGTAACTGATTCTAACCTTGTGTTACCTCTCTTGTGGAATGCAAATCAATTTGGATGATTGGGAGATAGTCCTGCTTAAGCACCGGTCACCGAATTCTTCTTGATTCGCGATTGCATGGTTATTCGTATCCGCTTTCTTTGGTACGTGATTGATCCGCGTCTTAGGGTTTTCTGAGCTCTACGTCTTTGACGCTTTACTGTTTGTTTCTCGGACATATTGATAACTCTGTTGCACAATTTCTTCTTTTCATGTTTCGGCCTTGTGCTTTCACTTTGAATTGAATACTCTGCTTTCTGGTCCGGATCCTTATTTTTCCCTAGAACGGCTTCCAATCACGGCCTTCGGATAACAGCTATGGAACCACGCCCCGCTCTCGCTTCTGATAGTCGCGCGCAAGTCAGGTCACGCGTTTGCAACCGCGCGCCCCTTCCTGAGCAACTAACTTCCACGAAGACGGTCTGTTTTTCCGTCTCGTCACGCTGGTAGGGTTTCGCCTTCGGCATCTGCGTGACTGAGCTTGCTCTTATTCCTTTGACCGCGAAGTACCAACCTCCACGAATACTCATAACCATGCAACCGATCCTCAAGCTTCGTTCGATCGACTGCTTCTCTAGGACGTTTCTATCAACTCCACATCCCTCGTTATTCCACTCAAGAGATACACAAAATTCGAAAAAATTACCAAAAATCAGAATATGTCATATAAGCACAAATTACCTCAGGTGCGCGAGTACGCACACAGGTTGCGCACGCCAATGCTTCTCGCGCGCAGATACCTCTTGAGATGTGTTCAACTATCGGTTTGGTTTGTTTTAAACTAAAACGAAAAATTTATCCTAAAAAAACGAAAAAATAATGAAAATTCCTACTCCTAAGATAAATATACTACTGCCCCCCCACACTTAAACAAAAACGTGTCCTCACGTTATGCATAAGTAAAAAGAAAGCAATAGAATGCACGGGTTACCTCCCGGAAGTGCCTTGGTTTTAACGTCGCTGGCTCGACAGTACCTGATTTGGTCAGTGCCGTGGTATTTTCTCAATGTCCGCGCGACCTCTTGTACGCGTCTTCTGGCGCGCGTGGTTTGTGGTGCGTGCGTCTGCTAGATCTGGTGCAGCTTCTCCTAACTCACCTGGTGATAAGAGGTCGAATTCCTGTACTGGTGGAACAGGGCCCGAGAGATACTTCTTAATGCGCTGGCCGTTTACCTTGAAGCGATGATGATCTTTCTCATCCTCGAGTTCTACGGCTCCATGTGGAAAGATTTTTGTGATTGTAAATGGTCCAGTCCACCTGCTTCGCAATTTCCCTGGCATGATCTTTAATCTAGATGAGAATAACAGCACTTTATCACCAATATTAAAAGAACGTCGAAGAATAAACTTATCGTGATATATCTTGGTGCGCAGCTTGTAGTCACGCGTGCTGTCATAGGCGTCTGCACGCAACTCATCCAGCTCGTTTAAGTCCAACATCCGTTCACGCCCTGCGCTATCCAGGTCTAGATTGCACGCACGCAATGCCCAGTAAGCCTTATGCTCCACTTCTACCGGGAGGTGACAAGCTTTCCCGAAAACCAACCGGAATGGTGAAGTGCCAATTGGTGTTTTGAAAGCCGTCCTGTACGCCCATAGCGCATCATCCAGCCTGAGGCTCCAATCCTTGCGTGTCGGTTTAACCATCTTCTCAAGTATTCGTTTGATTTCTCTGTTTGAGATTTCAGCTTGACCGTTTGTCTGTGGATGTAGGCCGTGGATATCCTATGCTGAACTCCGTAATGTTTGAGTACCTGTGCCATCATTCTGTTACAAAAATGAGTTCCCTGGTCACTGATCAGTGCCTTGGGTACACCATAACGGCAGAAAACGTTAGTGCGCAAAAAATCAGTAACAGTTTTAGCATCATCTTTTCTTGTAGCTTTAGCTTCAACCCATTTAGACACATAATCCACTGCTACTAGAATGTACTCAAATCCAAATGAAGGGGGAAAGGGTCCCATGAAATCTATTCCCCAAGATCAAATACCTCGTCCACCATGATGGGCGTCTGTGGCATCTCGTTGCGCGCCGATATATTACCTGCGCGCTGACATCTATCGCAACTTTTGCAGTGCGCGTAAGAGTCCCTGAACACATGTGGCCAATAAAAACCAGAATCTAGGATTTTTCTACTTGTTCGTTTCGGGCCGAAATGGCCTCCACAAGCGTGTTCATGACAAAAGGTTAGAACTGAGTCTATTTCATGATCTGGGACGCAGCGTCTAAGTATCTGATCCGGGCCTATTCTAAACAGGTACGGATCATCCCATAAATACATTCTAGCGTCATGTTTTAATCGTAATTGCTGCGGTTTATTGAAAGAAGGGGGAAACGTACCAGTGACCAGGTAATTCACGATGTGAGCGTACCATGGGGCCTTACCTTGTATCGTCATTATATGCTCGTCGGGGAAAGTTTCCGTTATATGCCCTTGTTCCTCGTCCCTGACTATTCGACTAAGATGATCTGCTACTGTGTTATCCGAGCCCTTTTTGTCCTTGATCTCAATGTTAAATTCCTGCAAAAGCAATAACCAACGCATGAGCCTCGGCTTAGTTTCTTTCTTGGACAATAAGTACCTCAGTGCTGCGTGATCCGTGAATATGATGACTTTGGCCCCTAATATGTATGCACGAAATTTCTCCAGGGCAAACACAATGGCGAGTAACTCTTTCTCCGTGGTGGTGTAATTCCGCTGCGCTGGATCCAGTGTGCGCGAGGCATAGTAGATGGCGTGTGGTTTCTTATCCTTGCGCTGGCCCAGTACTGCGCCCACAGCATAATCGCTTGCGTCACACATCAATTCGAATGGTATGCTCCAGTCTGGCGCCTGTAGTACTGGCGCGCTAGTCAGCGCGCGCTTCAGTAATCAAACGCTGCGCGACAGGCATCTGTAAAATCAAACACTACATCCTTTTGCAGGAGGTTAGACAATGGGGTAGATATTTTAGAAAAATCTTGAATGAAGCGTCTGTAGAATCCAGCATGCCCTAAAAAAGATTTGATCTCTCTAACATTAGTGGGGTATGGCAGGCTAGTAATAAGATCGATTTTTGCTTTGTCTACCTTTAACCCTTCTCTAGAGACAATATGACCTAGTACTACTCCATGCGTGACCATAAAGTGACACTTTTCATAATTCAAGACCAGGTTCTTAGATACGCAACGTTTCAAGACTTTATCTAAATTATCCAGACATTCATCAAACGTGTTCCCATGCACAGTAAAGTCGTCCATAAACACCTCAATGCATGAACCCAACATGTCCGAAAATATGCTCATTACTAACCTCTGAAACGTACCTGGCGCGTTGCATAATCCAAAAGACATGCGCCGGAAGGCAAACGTACCGAAGGGGCATGTGAACGTCGTCTTTTCTTGGTCTTCCGCAGCTATGGGAATCTGATTGTAACCTGAGAATCCATCCAAGAAACAGTAATGTGGTTTACCTGCCAATCGGTCAAGCATCTGATCTATAAAAGGCAAGGGAAAGTGATCCTTGCGCGTCACTGCGTTCAGCTTCCGGTAGTCTATGCACATGCGCCAACCAGTCTGTATCCTCTTTGGCACTAGTTCTCCTGCTCGTTTTTCTCCACTGTGATTCCACCCTTTTTTGGGACAACATGTATCGGGCTTACCCACTTACTATCAGAGATGGGATAAATGATTCCAGCGTCTAGCAGCTTGATGATTTCTTTTGTACTACCTCCATCATAATCGGGTTAAGTCTTCGTTGGGCATCCCTGCATGGTTTGGCTCCATCTTCCAACAGAATTCGATGCATGCATACGTCTGGGCTGATCCCGCGCAAGTCATCTAATGTCCATCCGAGCGCACCCTTGTTGTTGCGCAAGACTTCTATTAGACGTGCTTCCTGCGCAGGTTCTAACTGATTCTTTATAATCACCGGCTTGGTCTCTTTATCGTCCAAAAAACATACTTCAGGTGCTCTGGGAGTTGCTTCAGTGAGATCTTCGATTCCTGTATGTTACGAGAGACAGCCGTGTCAGTAACACATGATTCAGTACTAGAAACAAGATACCTCAGGTCGGCAGCTTTGGTGTTCTCTTCTGCTTCGTGCGCTTCTGGTAGTGCGCCAGTTACCTGACGCGCCTGTTCTTCTTCCACCGCCTCATCGATAATATCCAGTGCGTTAATCGTGGAATCATCATGTGGAAACTGCATGCCCTTGAATATATTGAAGTGTATGACCTCATTATCAACTTCCATTGAAAGCGTCCCTTTCCACGTCGATTCTTGTTCGTGCGGTCATCAAGAAGGGTCGGCCGAGCAATACTTGAGCAGTGTCGGCAGCTACGTTTCCTTCCATCTCTAGCACATAAAAATCTGCTGGAAACACCAATTCTCCTACCCTCACAAGCACATCTTCGACCATGCCTACTGGTTGCTTGCATGACCTATCCGCTAGCTGGATTGTCAACCCTGCAGGCTTAAGTGGTCCAATGCGTAGGGATGTGTATAAAGAATGAGGTAGAACATTTATAGATGCCCCTAAGTCTATCATGCAGTTATCCACTTCAGAGTTACCTATAGTACATGAGATAGTGAACGTACCTGGATCCTTGCATTTAGGTGGTACCTTGTGTTGCACTATCGCTGAGGCGTTTGCGTTCAGCTGCACTTGCTCTTGCTGTCCACCTTTTCTTCTTTTGTTGGTGCATAGATCTTTTAGAAACTTTGCATACCTCGGGATTTGTTTCAGTGCATCTATAAGCGGGATGTTGATTTCTACTTTGCTGAACAGATCATACAGTTCCTGATCTAGCTCGGTCTTCTTTGGCTTAGTTCTCTGAGTAGGGAAAGGAAGTGGTAGTTTGTTGTTAGACTGACCATCCGTCTCTGCAACTGGTGCGCTTGCCTCGGGTGCTGAGTCCGTATTCTGCGCGTGTGTGCTTTTCTTTGCGCGAGTTGTCTCTGGCGCAGTCGATATTTCCTTCCCTGACCTTAATAGCACCGCGTTAACACCATTCTGCAATCTGGCTTGAGCTGCCTTCCTGTGGTTTGTGATCTCAGTTACGGTCTCGGAAATTTGTGACAGCTGACTCTCGATTAAGGTAAAACGTTTTTCGTTCTGCTCTTGGTTTCTGCTTACTGTCTCTGCCAACTGTCCCACTATTTCTTCTAATGATTTCTTGGGAGGCTTGAGCATTCTGCGTTTGTCCTTCAGTGCGTCGTGTGGTGGGTTATAGGAAGCTGGCGCGTAAGGTCGTGCGCCAGTGGTGCATTAGGTTGCGCGCGCCAGTCAGCGCGCGGCCTCTGAAAATTCTGATCGTTCTTCCAACTAAACCCATTCTCTGCCAATCCAATCTAGGCTGTCCTTGCCTAGCTTGTCCATTGTTCCATCCTCCTACTGCATTAACATCTGCGTGTTCTTCGAATAGGGAGGGGCATGCGTCAGTAAGATGGTCTGTGGCGTGACAGAATTCACACGCTCTTGTCTCGATGCTTTGTTTCGTCATTAGCTTCTGCATCATATCCTTCAATTCCTTGATCTCTCCGGTCACGTCTACTTGATGCAGTGCTCTGGCGCGGTTATTCTCTAGTGACACTTGATATCTAACTTGGTCAGCCGTGTCCTCTATTAATTTCCATACATCCTCCGGATACATGTTCCTCACGTTGCCTCCTGCGCAAGCATTCAACAACCTGAGCTCCATCTCAGTAAGTCCGTTGAGGAAGTTCTCTATCAACACATGTTGCGGGAGTCCATGATTGTAGCAGTTCGCTTCAAGTTCCCTGAACCGCTCGTAATACTCTGATAATGATTCCCCATGCAACTGTTTCGGCGCAGCTAACTCCCGACGCAGCAGTGACACTTTGGCCGCGGGATAAAACTTGTCTAGAAATCGTTCTTGTAATTCGGGCCATGTCCTTATTGAACCCGGCGCTAGTCCCATCAACCATTGTCGAGCTGAATCACATAGTGAAAACGGGAAGGCTCTAAGCTTCAACAACTGGGTCCTCATTCCCATTCCTCATATTCTCACAAATGGCTGCGAATTCTCGTACATGTTTTACTGGATTCTCACTAGCCATACCATGGAATTTTGGTATGTAGTGAACAAGCTGAGTCCGCAGTTCGAAGTGTCCATCTGGAGGCAGTACTATGCACCATGGTTGATTCACAGCTTGAGGAGCAGACATCTCCTTGATGGTGCGTCGCGCCACTGGTTGAGCAGGTACGCGCGCGCAGGAGGTGGCGCGCGTCTATCCATGTTGTCATTCAACTGATTATCATTTCTGGGTAGTTCAACGTCCATTCTGAACTCTAAGTCTCTGCGTACTTCTCTTCTGATTGCCTCGAGTTCAGCTGGGTTCAGGCGTGCAAAAAGTTGTCAGCGTTACGCGCTGGTGCGTCTGGAGTTCCTGCTCGTCTGCCGATGACACTATTCTCACCAAAATCTTCCATGCAAAAACAACAACTAAATTAAACGTAACTAATATTTTTTGGATTTTTTATAAGAAACAAAAAGTAATTAACAAAAGAAAAGAAAAGAAAACTTCTCTAGCGCGTCCCCGGCAACGGCGCCAAAATTTGACGAGCACGTCGTTGAGTGCTGCAAATTTGTCCCGACTCTCCTTACTAGTATAGTATTGGCAAGCTGGGGTCGAATCCACAGGGAACGGTGGAAGTCTCTTTTCAACTACAAAACTAAAGAATTGGGGTTGTGCGTGAGAACAATTAAAAGAAAGAAAAACTGTTGCGCAAGTACAACTGGCGCACACACAGACAGCAAGTATGATAGACGCAAATAAATATGCAAGAGATGAATCCGGTTCAGATTCTTCACTATGAACTCTATGTTTTATCCTCGGTCACTAAAGCACATGATTAATTGTCCACGTAGATTAAGGTCCTGTCACAGCTTAATAACTACACATACATTCCGGTCAAGGTTTGTATGATATTATTACTCAATCTAGTCTAGTCAATAACGAATCCGGTCAAGGTAGTTACTGCCTATTCTAGTGTTACTCCTATCATTCACAGTCACGTACTTCTGATAGTTTAACTATAGATACTAGATTGTACAACTAAGTCTGCGGTGCAAGGCTTCGCTTAATTGTCTAACCTAATTATCATGCAATGGAGTGCGGAATAATAATACTAAACTTAATCATGCAAATTAAGAACAAGACCTCAAAAACATATTATTCATAGATTCAAATCCAAACCGAAATCAGTAAGTTAGCTAGACATACTGATCGAATACATCTCAAGAATAATTATAAACAACTAAAATAACAAGACAAATCTGAATTCTGCGTCGTCAGGCTCGCGTGACAGCTTGCGCGCACGTCTTCGCCGGAATTAAGCTCTGCGCCGTCAGCTCTCTCTAAGTGTCTCTCTGAGATTTCCATAAGGCTTTGTATTTATAGTCCTTGCCTTCTAGGGTTTCCACGAATATTTAGGCAAGGATATCTGTAGGAAATCATCTCTATCTCTAAAAATCAGCTTAGGAAACCTTAAATCTCCAAAAACCGAACTTAGAAATATTCTCGCGCGTGATGACGTCATCGTTCCGAATATCTCGCTATCTGCTGACGTCACCGTTTTGCTGTCTTCTGCGCGACCTTCACTCGCGCGCCACGTTGCTCGCGCGCCAGTGACCATTCGTTGATTGTCTTTGCCTTGTTATCTTTTTGCACGAGATTCGCCTCTTGTTGTGTTTTGTTCTAACTCTTCTTTAAGACCTGAAATACAAAACTACACACAAAAGCGTAATCTTATACCATAATATGTTAGAATAAAAGCAGTGTAAAGGACATAAAATAGCGTACAACTGCACTCTATCAAGCATTATGACATTTATCAGGTGCTTGAACATGGTCCTTTCTCTTTTTTGATTTAACGACAACATCTTCGACATAGCATTTTATATTCTTGTGCATCATATCTTCAAAGATCTTCTGCATGGCACGTTGGTAAGTGGCACACGCATTTTTCAAAACCGAAAGCCATGACTTTATAACAGAATATTCCTTTAGGGGTGTGAAATGCTGTAGCTTCTTGATCTTCAGGCGCCATGTGTATTTGGTTTATATCCAGCAGTACAATCCATAAAAGAAAAGAGCTTCATGTCCAGTCGTTGCATCAATCATGAGTTCTGTGACAGGTAAAGGAAGTCGTCTTTCGGGCATGCATCATTGAGGTCTCGAAAATCAACACATATACGCAATTGTCCATTTTTTTCTTTCTTACTGGAACGATATTAGCTATCCAGGTTGGATATTTAACTTCACACGAATAAAGTTAGCGTCAATGAGTTTTGTTGACTTCCTTTTTCGATCTTGGGTACTAGCTCCGGTCTGAAGCGTCGTTGAGATTGTTTCTTAGGATTTACCCCCTTTCTGATTGCTAGGCGATGTAGTGCAACCTTTGGACTGAGTCCTGGCATCTCTGTATAGTTCCAAGCAAAAACATCTTTATATTCTAATAATAACTAATTGTACTCTTCCTCTTCTTCACTAGTCAAAAGTGCACTAATGTAGATTGGGCGAGGTTCTTCTAACGTTCCAAGGTTTAATTCCTTCAAATCGTCTACTGTTGATTGTCCCCATCTTCGAATGTTTTTGGAGCTTGATCGTCTACTTTCCTCATCAATGTTAGACTTCTTCTACAGTAATGTGATAAGATATGACTTCATCATCCGCCAAGTTTTCTTGCTGATCTCCTGATTCTGGTGGAGCTCCCAAACGTTTGAAAGCCAAGCTCCTCAACCGCTTTGTTACTGGTTGTTTTTACAATAGTCGACGATTCTGCATTGTTTCTTTTGTTTTTGTCACCTAGCCTGCTGAATACCGTGGAATCACCTCGCCGCTCTGTTGGCATGTGTAATCTGTCAAATACGCTAGGTCTTGCTGCTGTGATAGGTGGACTGATTCTATCAAATATGGAAGCTGCGGGTGCGTTAGATTGCTCTTCGTAATCTTCCTCAACGTCCTCAGGTGCAATATATAGTGCAGAGGATGTATTTCTCCTATGTCGGGCAGAAATCTTCACTGGTGCTGGAGTTTGGTAACCTAATCCAACATGTTTTTGAGATATTCCACGCATTTGGTCAAGATTATAGGGATGCGGCTTGATTACGTTTCCGAGTGGGGCTGGCTTTTTAAAATCGTACCCCGACTTTTTCCATCAGTTTGTACGCTTTTGGGTCAAACCTTCCCACTTAAATTAGTTAGTCCTTCAGATGGTTCGTAAGATGAGAAAACAAAACCTGTCGGAGGAGGTTTGGTGATTGTTGTTTGTGATTTGCACTGTGAAGAGGGACCACAACTTTCGCGATCCATTCTTGCCTTACCGAGTTACTGACCCTGTCTTTCTTTGCGCACGTTGTCAAGTCCTTGTATTCTGCAAAAGGACTTTCTCCTTCTTTACGCTGAGATTTTTGGTATATAGCGTAAAACTGGAATAGTGGGTTGGGCTTTAACTCATGCTTGATAGTGGATGGACCAGCACAAAGGTTGATATTAGTCTCCGGCTGACGTTCTTTTCTATCGCTTGTTTGACTATCGTTTGGAGATCTAATCGTATCAAGGTTGCACTTTTCTTTATTACTCCCTCTACCAGTTGAAGAGACGGTGGATGGTAGTAACTCGCTTGATGTGGAATTTTTCCTCGAAGAATTTAGCATCAGCAAAGAATGCATCGGCTTTAGTAAATGGTTTAACATCTCCATCTATCTTCTTTTCACCTCCGCGATATTACTTCATGCATTTGATGTAAAGTCGATGCGACAACACCGTTCTCGTGTTTCCATGGACGACCAAGTAATAACTTAAATGAAGTTTTCCCTTCTATGACATGGAATAGTGTGTCAGAAGACAAATCTCCAATAGTAAGGTTTACACGAATCATGCCAATAGCACGCTCACACTCAGATTAAAGCCATGAATTATTGTTCGGCTGTTGGAAAGTTCATCAATCGTGATTCCCAGCTCATGCATAGTTTGCTTTGGCATGAGATTTACCCCCGAGCTCCATCTACTAAAATTCGACTGACCATTTGTTCTCGTATGTACCCTGAAACATACAACGGTCTATTGTGAGGTTTGGAACCTAGCAGAAGATCCTCATCAGAGAATGTTATAGCTGTGTTACAATGAAACACATTTTGTTGAGCTTTCTGACAACTCCCCAATTTTTTTCCATCATCTCCTCTAGGAACGTTGGATTTAGCAATGCATGGGCTATTTGTTTCCGCTTCTCTTCTAGGAACATTGGATTTAGCAATGCATGGGCCATTTGTTTCCGCTTCTCTTCAGGTAAGCTAAAAAAATGTTTCCATCCATGTTTGGAGAGAGTATCTTGAACATCACTAAGATTTTGATGATTATCTTGTGATGGCAAAATTGCAACAACATCCTTGACTGGTTCTGCCTCAGCATTTAATTCCTTGCTTTCTTCGCGTGTCATTGATGATGCTACATTGACAGCAACCTTATCAAAATATCCTTCGGGGAAGAAATCTCCTAAGGTGATAGTAGTTAGTGGATCTTGTTTCAAAAGATCTACAGGTTCTACACGTGGCTTTATCATCTTCTTTGGTTTTTTCTTCCCTTTAGGTAGTCTTGGCCTCCTCTTTGTATTTTGCTTTCTTCTACGGAGAATTGGCTGTGGTTGTGGTTTTATTTGCTTCTTTATTTTCCGTCTTGTTACAACTGTCCATCCTTCGTTATCGTCATCCAAATGCAGCACTCTGTAGTGTAACTTTCTGAATCAGCTTCAACGGTTTTTGAAAACATACTGTTGTTGGCTTGAAGCTACCAAATTGAATATTGCATTCATACTTCTCATCCGATTCACAACATATTGTTGCTGCAGCATGGTTAATTTCTACGGCTTCGTCGGTGTCTAAAAGGATCTTTCCCTCATTAGCCAATCTCATGATCAATTCCTTCAGCGTTATACAATCTTTCGATACTATAACTGACTAATCGATGATAACGACAATATTTTGGGTTGTTGGTTAGATTGGCTTCTTCGGGACGTTTTCGACTCCGGTAGTTGTATTATTTTCTTTTCTAACAAATCGTCTAACATACCAGCCAAGTCAGAATCTGGGAATGGGTATTTTTTTGCTTGTAGTTCTTTTAGCGTAAGCTTGTTACGCTTGAAATCCTTTGAAGTATTTTCTTTCCTCTTTTCATACTTGGGTTTTGAAATCGGTACAGGACTATTACTAGAAGTGACAGCCATAACTTTCGTAGGAGCACTCTTAGGAGTCTTGTCAGTCTTCTTATACTCTTTCTTTTCGAAAGACGCATTCGAAGATGCCACTCGGTTCTTCACATGACCCTTCACAGTTATCTCCATATCATGAGCACGCGTTGCTAGCTCTTGAAAGGTCCTTGGCTTAATGCCCTTCAAGATGTTACAACAGTTCCCAATTCATGCCATCTATACACATTTCAACGGCCGAGGTCTCGCTGATTCTATCCTTGCACTCAAGACTTAATGCACGCCAACGGTTAATGTAGTTGACGACAGGCTCATCTCCCCACTGCTTGGTGTTTGTTCAGCTCACTCATGCTGACTATGCGTCTAGTACTATAGAATCTATTAAGGAACTCATCTTGCATGTGATCCCAACTATCAATCGATTCAACTTCCAAATCCGTATACCAATCAAATGCCATACCTTTAGAGAACGCACAAACTGCTTAACTAGCAAGTCTCCTTCAGTACCCGCATTGTTGCAAGTTTCCACAAAATGAGCGACATGTTGTTTAGGGGTTCCCTTTGCCATCAAATTGTTGGAAACTTGGAGGTTGGTAACCCAACGGCATGCGCAAGCAATCAATCCGTCTTGTGTATGGTTTTTGTGTAACTGTGGTCCAGCAGAAGAAGCTGCCCCCCAGTTGAGTTTTTACTGCTATAGCTATCATCTCCTGTAGATGTGTTTCACTGTAGGCACCACCTTCACCTTTAGTTGCATCAGTTCCAATGAGTTTCTCAGCATTTTTATCATTCTCTACTAACTCCTGGTTAACCTCTTCATTTTTTTCTTTATCCTTGAGTCCAGTAAGTTCCTTTTGAAGGTCCTCAATTTTTTTGTTCTTCTCCTCACTGTCTAGCATGACTTGCTCAAGGAGTTTTCTCATTTCAACCATTTGTTCTTCAACAGTTTTTGACTCCAATTGTCATGACAGTTGCAACATTAAATCCAACAGTTTCATTCTTCTTCGTTGAAGTTGACATGATCTTAAGTGGGGAAGTAGTAGTAGCCTTAGCGATTTCATTTTCCTTATGCTGAGGAGAGTTGATGCGATCACCGCTTTAGCTGCAGCAACAATGGAAGCAAACAGAAAACTTGCGTGCTCGAGTTGGCACAAAGCAGCGCGTAGACTAGCAGCAGCAGCGTTGACAGCAGCTTTCCTTGCCATACCCTTGCGCAAACACCAGCAGGGTGTGTAGGCTAGCTATTACCGCTAGTAAGAGTAGCACTGTTAGGTGAGTTTTGCACAACAGCAGCGTAGGTCTGCTTGGGAGTGGTAGGACTAGTTGGTTGAGTAGACATACTGTAGTAGCGAGTTTGATTACTACGTCGCAGGGATGAGAGGTAGAGATCTTCACGTAGGGTTCACCAGAATTTTGTAGGCTCAATATTTTGTACTAAGACAAATAAAGAAGAACAAATGTCGCTTTATTGATTTCAGAAAGTTTTGTACAATCTCTAGTAATCCTCTGATTCTACTGCGTAGTAAACAAAATATATGTTTTGTTGATTTGGAGTTTGTTGTTGCTAAGCGAGGGTCGCGCTGACTTGATCTCACGTTTAGCGTTTGACTTCTTTGATTAGCTGTAGCAGGCGGTACGCTGTGTACTTGATGACTGCTTGCAGCTAGGGTTTTTCTCAGAGAAGTTTTCTTGATGAATTTTCTGGATCCCTTCAAATGAACCGGAAGTCTTCTATTTATAAGGAAAAATCCTTATTGGGCTGAGCTTGACTTATGGGCTTGTTTGTGGCCCAATTATACAAAATAATTAAAATGAATTAAAATTTATTATTAATTCAAATAATTATTTATCTTTATTTTCAGCACTTTTTAATGCCTACACTACTAACATCTACAATACCAAGATTAAGTTTTTTAGGTCAAATAATGGAGGAGAGTACACTAGCAGGTCCTTCAAGGATCACCTGTCTAAGCATGGGATTGTACATCAAACAAGCTGTCGTTATACTCCAACAACAGAATGGAGTGGCCGAAAGGAAGAATAGGCATCTAGTGGAGGTAGCCAGATCTATGATGTTCCACACTAAGGTTCCTAAGAGATTTTGGGGTGATGCAGTTATGACCGCATGCTACTTGATAAACAGAACCCCGACTAAGGTCCTTGGGGACATCTCTTCATTTTGAGGTACTCAATAAGACCAGGCCCTTCATTGATCATTTAAGAGTTTTTGGTTGCTTGTGCTATGTACTAATCCCAGGTGAGTTAAGAAACAAGCTTGAGCCAAAGAGCACAAAGGCCATCTTCATTGGATATTCGACTACTCAGAAGGGGTACAAGTGTTATGATCTAGTGGAGAGAAAGGTTTTGGTATCAAGAGATGTGAAGTTCATAGAGACAAAGGGCTTACTATGACAAAGGCAACTGGGAGGAGCTGAAGAACTTGTCTCAATCTGCCTCAGAAAGAGCTGCAACTCTAAGAGCTCTTCTTGACAGTTTTGGCCTCAATCCTCCTAGACATCTAAAGTCTGATTTAGGAGTAGGTTTCAGAAGTTTCTCTTCCTCACCATGAAGGGGGAGATGACTCAGGAAGGGATGAACACGCTGCTCATGACTCAGGGGGAAATGATTCAGGGAGTGATGACTCAGCTACTCATGATAAGGAAAGAGATTTAAGGAGAAGAGACCTTTGACTCAGAAGAGACACCTGATTCAGAAGCACCTGACTCAGAACCTCATAGAGAAGAAGCACCTGACTCAGAACCTCATAGAGAAGAAGCACCTGACTCAGAACCTCATAGACAAGAAGTTGTCAGTATTCAACCTGCTTCAAGAAAGAAGCACTAGAACCAAAGCTAGGGTATACTACAAAGGGGTGGTGGCTGAGTGCACTTCAGAATTACCCATTAAGCATAGAGCCTTCCATCAGCAAGCTGGATGAGAATCAAAGTCCCCAACATATGATGAAGCCATTGTTGCACAAGAATTGGAGGGATGCTATAGAAGAAGAAACTAAAAGCTATGGAAAAGAATGGCACTTGGTATGAGTCAGATTTGCCTCCAAAGAAGAAGGCTGTGCAAGCAAGTGGGTCTTTACCTTAAATACAGAAGTGATGGCAGATTGAAAGGTACAACCCAGACTTGTTGCATGAGGCTTTACTTCAAACCTCTGGGTTGGATTATGTTGAGACTTTTTCTCCGGTTGCCAAATTTCATACAGTGAGGATCATTCTCTCTATTGCTATCAACCTCAAATGGGATCTTTGGCAAATGGATGTTAAGATGCATTTCTACAAGGAGAGTTGAAAGAAGAAGTCTACATGCATCCTCCACCTGGCCTCAAGATTCAGTTTCAATCAGGAAAAGTTTTGAGGTTGAAGAAGGCCATTTATGGGCTCAAACAATCACCTAGAGCTTGGTACCACAAGCTGAGCTCACCTTACTTAGAAAAAGGGTTCAAAGAAGTCTAAAGCAGATCACACCCTCTTCAACCTTGAAGCGACCGTCAAGTAGAGTTGTTTATGCTTGTGTATGTTGATGATATCATCATCACAGGGAATGACAAGGCAGGTATCATTGCTACCAAATCTTTCCTTAAAAATGTTTTCGAATAAAAGACTTAGGTGAAACTTAAGTACTTCCTTGGTATTGAAGTATGCAACTCTAATGAGGGCTCTTTATTTCCCAAAGGAAGTACACACTTGATTTGTTATGTGAGGCAGGAAAGCTTGGAGCAA
>QZGG01001552.1:0-61166 GCA_006409495.1 Sedum album
CATTTATTACACAGAATAAGAGGAATACAATAAAAGTGTCTGTGTGTAGTATTTAATTAGTGTAATCTTGATACCTTTTACATCCCTACATTTTAATATAAATAGGACAATATAGTTATAAAATACATATCTTTTTTCATAATCATTCATTTTGCATCAAACAAACATGTCGTGCCATATCAACCTGTTCTGTATTTTTGCAACGATCTTTGTCATTCATTCATTCCAAGGTCAGAAAGCAAAACCTATTTGATACGTAAATGTGTCTTTGTGGTTATGCATTTATAACAGGTGTGGCCGGATTTTTGAACGCCAAAGGGTACCCTCTGCTTGCCAACATTTACCCTTATTTTGCGTACATAAGCAATCCTCAAGCAATAAATGTGGATTATGCTTTATTAAGCGCAAATGCGCCACCAGTTGTGGATGGAAGTTATACATATTCAAATTTATTTTTAGCAATGCTTGATGCTATGCATTCAGCCCTAGACAGAGTTGGAGCACCCAATGTGAGGGTGGTAGTTTCGGAGACTGGTTGGCCTTCTGCCATGGGTTCTTACGCTTCGATTGAATACGCTCAAAAGTATAATAATAATTTGGTTCAACTTGTTAACTCTGGAAGAGGTACGCCAAAGAGACCTGGCACACCACTGGATGTATATATATTCGCAATGTTTAATGAAAATCAAAAGCCAGCTGGTATAGAACAAAATTGGGGACTGTTTTATCCAAATCTCAGAGAAGTCTATAATGTAAACTTTGGATTGAATCATGCATCTTATGTGCCAAATGCATTTTCAAGGACAAGGTTTGGGCCATGGTCACTCGATGACGAAGACTATTTATAATGACAGAATTTTTACATGTACTAAATAAATAAAATAAATGTATCATTGCAAATTCTCAGCTGCATGCTGCATTATATGAAACTATTTATCTTTCTTTAAAAACTCTTGAAATAATATTTCTTTTATTCTTTTTCTTAAAAGTAAACAAACTAAAAGTTCGTTATCAATATCACACTAATAATTAGTTCTTTTGTATAGAATAGGTGACATTTAAAAGAATAGATATAGAAAATGTGACACAATCACACATCCTAAGATCATCTCCAATGTTGACTCAAAATGGGTTCGGATCCTAAACAACATACATCATTGTACAATAGAAATTCAAATTTTAAATTTAATAGATAAAACGACGTAGTTTTTTTGTATTAACTTAAAACAAAGCAGTTTTACTATAACCTAAATTTTAAAATTCCTAAACCCTTACGAAACGGCGTAGTTTTGATGTGAATGAATTAAAACTACGTCATTTATATTTTGACTAGAACGTGCTGTTCGCAAGTTAAATTTTTATATATATACGAGTATGGAAAGATTATTCTAACTAAAGTCCTAACACAATAAGTCTAGACTCCTTTAGTCTCTTAGCATGATGGATTTTATGAATCGATGTAGAATATTATATATATATAGGGTACGATTAAATTTTTGTATGATGATAGGACATAATCTCGATCGTTTATTAATTTATAATCTAACGGTTGAGGTTTAAAGTAAAATAACCGTCAAATCCAACTGCCCCGTATTTTTTTAAATTCAACCGCCTAATTTAATTACAGCCGTCAATTTATCAAAACCAATGGTTCCGATTTTGTCTTCTTGGTCTTACATATATATGACGTCTCACATGATCTCAACCCTATATATATATAGGGAAAGGTTCAGGTGAGACACTTAAATAATTCTGAGACGGTAAGATTTTATCTCATCCATTCATTTTCACAATCTAACGAATGAGATTTGGAGACAATATTCTCAACCGCCCCATGTTTTTGTGCTAACTTGTCCCCTGATTTAATTTAAAAATAATTTAATCTCAACCATTAGACTATCAAATTAAATCAACGGTTAAAATTTTGTCATACTCTTATAAGAACCTAATCCTATATATATAAGAGAGTAAAGTTCAAGAAGGACATCTAAATATATGTGAGACTATAAGACATGATCTCGATCGTTGATTAATAATAATTCAACGGATGAGATTTTGCCCTAAATAAAACCGTCAAACTGAACCGCTAGAGTTTTTTTTGCAAATTCAACCGCTCATTTAATAAAAACCAACTTTAATCACAACCGTCGGATTATCAAAATCAACGGCTAAGATTTAGTCCTTCCGTTTCACATATATTTAATGTCTCTCTAGAACTCAACCCTATATAAATATATTAAAATAGAGTAGATAAGTTTTGACATTGGTAGATTTTGTTAGGGATAGTATTGGAAAAAGTGATCTTGGTTCACGGCGGCTCTTGTTCACCATATGTTGTATTTGGGTTAACCATATCCTGTAACAGCCCATAATCTGCTTGAAGAAGTGGCTGTTGTCTACGTTGATGAGGTTGCTGATGAAGTGAAGACAATCTCAAAGCCGGTGAGATATTGTCATTATTGTATCCCAAAGTCGAACCATATGCTAGAGGATTGCAATAATGATGCGGCAAGCGATGAAGTAGGTCATGAGGATTGATGAAACTTCCACCTTGTCCTCCTCGAATGTTAAAAGCTGCTGGAGATAGAGAGATTGGTGGGGGTAAAATGAGGCCAGGCGAGTTGTAGCTCCCTCGAAGGGTCGTGGGAATAGGATGATTGTGTTGGCCCTCGTATGTTGTGATCACTATTAACGGGTCTTGGAATGATCTCTCAACCCGCTTCTTTACATTGCATTTCTGTGTAGTGCAGCGGTAGTAACTCCTACAAGATCATCAAACATAATTAGGGCTGTTGTTTTTGCTGGGGATATGTGGCAAGAACCCTAAACATGGTTTAAGTAGTGCAGGTAAAAACTGGTTTTTCTTGTAGACGGGGGAATACAAGGAATTCAAGACAAGGCGCACATCACTTATTACTTAACATGTAAGATCCATCACAATAATCTAGTCAACACGGCATGGTTAAAAATTTCAATGACATTTCAATGCTTTCATATTGATTTGTGGTGTGGTAGCCTTATATATCCAATATAGTGCAATGTCCATTTATGCATGAATATATTAGAGACAACCCTAGAGCTTTATTGTTGCGTTCATTACCTGGGATAAGGGCTGTTTTTGACAGCCTTTTGTCCGTATTTTCTCCATCTATATCCATCTTCCATATGGTCGACTTCACTTTTAGTCATGAATGCAAATCTAGGCTCTTTCAGCCTTTTGTCTCCCTTCTTGTTATTTTGCTTGTTCCTACAGCACCTCATCAACAGAGCAATGAAACACACAATTGTGCGCTAAGAATAGAAAGAGAAACAGCTCTATCTAACTATATATGCCACCACAAACATAAAGTGCTAATGTGTGTAGATCTTACTTCTTCTTTGAGCTAACTCCATCTTCATCCTCATTAGCTATCTTGTGCTCCTTTCTACTGTCCTCATCTATGCCACCACTAGCTTCACTTTCAGAGGAGCAGATGGAGTGAGGCCCTGGGCTAGCTAGGATCTGATCACCACCAACAGTGTTTCCTCGCTCTCCTTGACCATTATCACCAAGTCCTTTCATCTTTTGGGTACCTGGAGCAGCCTGTTCCTGCACCTTACCATAACTTAGCAGACCTCCGTTACTGACAGCCATTGGAAACAGCTCCTCGGGTGAAGATGAAGACATGCCGAAGGCTCTGGCTAGTGTATTATAGTCCTGAGATCCATCCAAAGACTCACTGAAACTCATGCTTGCACTCATTACATTGGTGTATGAGTTGCTCTGATGGTATGCTGAAGTGGGTGCTGGTGTAGCTGGTATAGCTAGCAAGTTGTACTGATATGTAGTAAATGGATCTAGGAAGTTGAAGATGTCTGTAGGCTGATGATCAGACATTCTCAAGAAGATACACTGCTTTTCAACAGATCTTGAGAAATCAGGTTCTCTTTGATCAGCTAGCAAGATGTTGATGGAGAATTAGAGATCGATAAAGACTAGTATTTGGTTGAATGCAAACAATGTCAATAAACTAATAGTTGAGAAAATAAAGAGAGATGATCGAGATGGTTTGAATAATAAGTAATTCTGTAGAGAAATTTTATAAAGGGCAGGTCCACAAGAACACACCTTCGCCAATCAGCTTTGCTTGTGTCTCATTCCATGAAGACCTTGGGGGTCACAACGTACACACAAGTTTGATAAAAAATAAACATTAGTTGGCGTCTTCTTAATAATATATGTTAAAATGTGAAAATATTTTTTTGTGAAATTTTTTGTTAAGTTTGATGGGTGAAATACATAATAAATTCATTATCCAATATAGATATAATGGTAATAGTTGAAGGACAACCTAACATTTGTGAGATTAAAAGACATCATCTCGCGCGTTAATTTATACTAATCCAACAGTCGTACATTAGTTTCACTCAGCTGCATCATGAAAATGATCGCTCCCAATAAAACGAGGTTGCAGTGTTTTTCCAACACTGGTTTTATTTCTTTAAAATTTACTAGTGTTTAATTAATAGATCCAAGGCGCAATAGTCAATAATTCAAACTATAACTTTTTACACGTGTCATTTGACCGTCACCTAGTCACGTGATAGTGCCACGTTGGAGTCCGCTACACTTCCATTGATCTCATTTGACCTTTTCAAACCCGTCCAAACATCATTCCACGTTATCATCATTTTTATGACACACTGATATCCAAATTATCTTTTTCACTTGTTAATCCAGCAGCTTACTAAAAATGATTATATCAGACAGAGTTAGTATTTGAAGAAAATTAAACTTTTTAAGACATCCGGAAATCATCTTAACTGTTGGTTTTAACTAGATTAAATTGATTTTAATTAAAATAGGTGGTTGAATTTACAAAATACACAGGCTGTTGAGATTGACGGTTATCAATATCAACCATTGGATGAATAGAAATCAACGATTGAAATGATGCCCTTCCGTCCTACAAAATTTATGATGACTTTTAGAACTCTTTCTATATCAGATATTAGAACAATACAAAATAAAAAGAATAATACAAAATGAAAATTATGTAACAACTAAATTGCTTCACATAAATAAATTAATTTGGTTCTTTTGAACTAAATATTTGCTTTAACACATGGTCGACTTGAACATTTGTTAAATTGCTTCTACGATTCCGTTTATAATTAATTAATTACTAATTAGTTGACCAGCTTTTCTGTATTTTAAGACATATTTTCAGCGTGATTGAGAAAGCACTCTTTGTATTAAAGTGTGCTGACTATTCACAGCTTGTTATAGTTTAGCTTTTAATGTGAAAGCACTCTTGTTGAGCAACCAAATTAGGCGACTGGCTGAAAACTTGGTTACAAATTTTAGAAAGGGAAATGTGGTATGGGAGCGTACCGAGATATGAAAAGACTTAAATACCCCACTAAATTCACTCTTGTTTTAGGAATTTGTCGTGTTTGAGAATATTTTGATCATTCGACTTTAATTACTAGTTTTTCCTTACCACGTGTCACTCATTTGTCGCATCATTTCATTTTTTTTACGCGTGACATCATCCAGAAGCTCGATAGACATTGAGTTTCTACACTTCCTACATCACTCCTTTAGAAAATATTGACTTGATTGATCTTGTCATTTCATCTCATCTTCACAAATTTTATCAAAGACTTGGTCTAAAGCTAAAGATAAAAGGTACACCAAATCTTAATTGTTCTCTACTTTTAACATTGTCATAGTAGTTATCAAATATCTATAACAATTATGTTAATTACAATTTCTCTTGTTTTAGGGCTGAGCACAATACCCAGTTGGATGTTTTATGATCCAAAGAAAATTCATAATATTGGGAGAAGGCCAAAGGGAATGGTGGTGATGACATAGCTTATCTCATAATCATGCAGGCAAATCTTAAAAATGAACAACATTTTTCTTCATTTTCGTAATTTAGTTAAACTGTTTATAACCGGTGAGATTGTTGACTCTTTGATCAGTAAGTCCTTTTTGTGTCTGTCCATTCTATATTTAATCCATCAACTGCTGACTTTTTTATCACTTTGTCCATTCTATTTAATTAGGGTTAATTTCAAAAAAGGGTGCTGGACTATCGTCCAATTTTATTTAGAATAGCAGACTATCCGAATTTTCAAATTGAGGTCCGGACTATCCCAATTTTCAAATAAAGGTCTTAATTTTGAAATAGAGTGTTAGACTATCTCAATTTTCAATTAAAAGATCAGACTTTGGAGTAACACAAATTTCAATTAGATTGTTTATCTCAATTTTCAATTAATAGACAGTAATATATTGAAGAAAAATCAAATAATTTAGATCATTTAACAACAACATTTAAAATATTAATTTAAATTTATTTTATATAATTATATAATTTATTTTAACTCTTTTTAAGGGATGGTTTACAAAAGGCTTTTTGGTAGGTTAATTAGAGTAGTATTTTTTGCAAATATTTTTGTGCATATATTTGATATAAAATATATTATAATAAAATAAAATATGATATAATAATTATAAAGATGTGAAATGGTATTTTGGGAATGCAAATGTGGTTTCATTTGTAAGTAATAGTCCAACACCCTTTTTTGTAATTGACCATTTATTTTATTATTATATATATATAGACTAATGCTCTTTTGAGACCCTAACTGTTGGGTGAGACCCTGAGACTCCAATCATGGCCGTTGATTGGATTTTCTTTTGGGGTTCAGATTGTGCCACGTGGAGGTGAGAGAACAAAAGCAGCAATTTCTCTCACCTCCGATTTTTGAATTTCTCTAATCTCCACTTGACACAATCTGGACCCCCAAAGCAAACTCAATCAATGGCCATGATTGGGGTCTCAGGATCTCACCCAACAGTAAAGGTCTCAAAAGAGCATTACTCTATATATATATTATATTAAATATATGCACAACAACAATCTTTTCAAAAAATACTAGTATAATTAACCCAACAAAAAGACTCTTGTAAATCCATCCATTAAAAGGAGTTGTAATAAATTATATAATTTTATAAAATAAATTTAAATTAATACTTTAAATGTGTTTGAATTGAAAATTGAGATAGTCTAACACTTTATTTGAAAATTAATATCTTTATTTGAAAATTGGGATAGTACACACCTTTGTTTGAAAATTGGGATAGCCTAGACCTCAATTTGAAAATTTGGATAGTCCGGACCTCAATTTGAAAATTTGGATAGTTCGAATTTCAATTTGAAAATTGAGATAGTCCGATACTCTAAATGAAATTGGACGGTAGTCCAGAACCTTTTTTTGAAATTAGCCCTTTAATTAATACTAATTTTTTTTATAGAGTGCATTTTGTGGGCTGTCTTTAGTAATTTTAAATGTAAGGTCTATTTTGAGTTATTGGTAAGTCAGTGTCAATTTAGAAGAGGGCAGGTATTTTGTTAGGTGTGCAGACTGAAGATAGGAATCTGGCAGATGGAATGCTATACATTTATGTACTCCCACAAAGACAAATCAGTCATGCATTCAAACCTATGCCTTTTAGAACTCACTTCTGGTTTAACTTTCTTAATTGAAATGTATGCACAATATTTGAAAAACACACCTAGTTGGCTAGTTTAATGAATACATTTTGATCACTTACTCCCACTGTTATACTAACCAATCTCAGATTACTACACCATTTTATCCTTTATGCGACGTAAGAAAATATGTGGGCTATTGTAAAAATTGTGTGGTTTGGAGAAAATGCAACGGACGATTCGATCATCGATGATCCAAAAATATGAAAGATGATATACACATGCCTTGTTTTGTTGTTCTTTTCTTGATTGCATGCGCTGACATCATAGAATGATCAATAACCCTTTAGTTCAAATGTGAAAGCCTTTTGCTGTCTTGCATTATTCCATAGCTCCCATTTGACTGCTTTCATCCCTTCCAACCTTTTAAATTTGTATATTATACCAACTATATAGTTAGCTAATCATAAGACTAAACTATTGAATCACATTTAAATCAGAAAGAGGGTAGTGAGTAGTGCACTATGGCATCTTTCATGGACTTGCTGATGTGATTTCAGATGACCAAATACTAGTTTATAGTGAACCTCTGCATCTTTTAAGGGTAAGTTGGCTGGAAAGGGCTATAAGTAATGACGACTTTCTCTATATAAGGTTGTGGCATTGTTGCAGATTTGACAAATACCCTTATGCGGGTTATTCATTTATTCTAAATTCGACATGTATCGCACATTCGACAGTTCGGTAAGTACTGACTCCCAGTGCGCTAACAGTGCACAACTTTTAGGAGTATTTTGTAAAGACGAGGGATTTTTGAATCTGAATTGACCACAAGGCCAACAAGACATGTTCAAAACTTCCTTTCTAGCTTCCCTTAAGGTCAAAAGTGAGGCTCAAATGACTTGACACTTGTAGATTCATAATTGATGCATCATGTTCAATGTGTCAGTTTGATCATTGGCCATACATATGACTTTGCACCTAAATTTGTGCATTATCCATCCGAGCTTGTAATCTTGTTTTGTGTAAATTTTAGAGCACTACCTTTTAATTTTTTGTGGTGCAAATATAAGATTTGGATTCCGTGCATAAATAATAATTTGCTGCGAACTAAACTACCTTTTAACAAATAATTCAATAAATAACATTTACGATTATAGTAAAAAACATGAAACTGACATCATCATTATGCGCAAATTATATACTCCTTCTGTCCTTTAATGTTTGTCAACTTTCTATTTTAAGCGTCCTTTTAAGTTTGTCCACTTTCCTTCAATATCAACCACACATTCTATTTTTTTACTCATATATTTATAAATCATTTATTCTCAATCACACATTTCATACTTTTTTTCTATTCTTAAAATCATGCAATTTATACTTTTGGATAAACAAATAGGGACAGAGAGAGTAGATCAGATTTAAAACTTGATGGGACAGGGCCCAACACTCTCAGGTCTCGATTCCTTCAAAGCCCATAATATGGCTCGTTATCGGCCCAACAAAGGCCCAAAACATACCACTGCAGTCGAAACCCTAGCGAGCTTGTTTCTTGCTATATATCTTTTTCAATTAAGCATCTCTCGATCTGAAGCTCGGCCGTCGGAATCCACAATCGTCGGTGAGCATTTTTCAATGAATTGATTGTCAAAGTTGAATGATTGTGGCAAAGTTTTGATCTTAATAGAGAATTGCGATTATTTGATTTGAATTTTGAATCTTGTTTTAGAGGAGGCAGCAGTTTGGAGGAGTAGAGAGAGATGGCTGTTCCGTTGTTGACTAAGAAGATTGTGAAGAAGAGGGTCAAGAAGTTCATCAGGCCCCAAAGTGATCGCAAGATATGTGTCAAGGTAATTTAAATATTTCATTTTTGTGATTTTATCAATCCTGTTTGTGATTAGTGAACTGTTCGATTATGTAATATATGTCTTGGTAGCTAAGTTGTCTGCAATTTATTCTTTTTTAGTATTATTGATATATTCGTGTTTGATATTTGTGCTATTATAAAGTTAGGTTTTATCCGGTAAACAATGATGATTCATGCTCACTGTGTTTTATGAATGCTGATTATCATACATGTTGTACCATCATTACGTTGACATTGCAGAATATTCTAATTGGGGAAGAGTTACTTGCGTTCGTAGTTCTAAACATGCTTCTGTATTTCATTTTTTCTGTGTTCCTGACTTTATATGCTATACAAGGTTTAGCTATTTGTTCATCATAGCAATATAGTAGAAATAACATATTTGGTTTGCATGTCTCAATTTAGACAAACTGGCGCAGACCCAAGGGTATTGACTCTAGGGTCAGGAGAAAGTTCAAGGGTGTGACCCTTATGCCCAACATTGGTTACGGATCAGATAAGAAAACCCGCCACTATCTCCCCATTGGGTTTAAGAAGTTTGTCGTCCACAATGTCAAGGAGCTTGAAGTCCTCATGATGCACAACAGGTATTGTTATCGACTTATCGAAACTTAACACTTGCTTTTTTCCACGTGCAAGTAATCTCAGTTCTCAATATTGTCTTTTGTTGACTGCAGGACTTACTGTGCGGAGATCGCGCACAATGTCTCCACCAGAAAGAGAAAGGACATTGTCGAGCGTGCCGCCCAGCTTGATATTGTTGTCACCAACAAACTTGCTAGGCTCAGGAGCCAAGAAGATGAATGAGTTATCCCAACTTGTCCAATTTGAATGCTTTTTTGTACTTCCTTTAGACTTTATCCAAGTGAACTCGTCTCTTTTAATTAAGAACTTCAAATTTTGCAAATATACTGCAAGCAATTCCTCATTACACAACAAATTTAAGTGATCTCAGGGGTATTATCGTCATTTTTCTAACACGAAAATATCCGCAGTCGCTTTGGCTTAAATTCAACACATTGTTCCAACTGGCATATCTCTGTAAAACCCGACCCGAATGAAACCGGGTTTTTCATAGTCAAAGACGAGAAAGTCAACGTTAAATGAGGCGTATATAATGAACTTCGTTCGGTCTGTGGTGGTTGTCAACGCCGAACGTCGTCGGAAAATTGAATTGAACGGAGCGCCGGCGATTTAGAAAATGGACTTGCTGAAACGCCAAGCCAGCAAGCTTCGTGAAACGGTCGCCAAGCAACAGCAGGTACGTACATACGTTTAAGTGTGAATGTGAATTCGATTTTAACGTCAGGCTGTCATCGATCGATTAATTCACGCAATAATGAAATGATTGCGATTTAATGAAATATTGAGATTGTTTGGTTTGTGTGTTTGTGAATTCCGAATGCAATTTTTTCAGTGTTTTTCCTTGCTGCTTGCTCCTGTGATATTTAATGTGATTTGTGTGTGTGGAATTGATGAAATGATTATTGGTTGGAGAATGTGAAAATGTTTGCGGTGAAATGTGTATCAGGCAGTGGTGAAGCAATTGGGTGGAACGGGTTTTCAGAGTTCGAATGTGGTGGTTTTGGATGACGAAGAAATGTTACGGCACCAGCAGTTGGAGAAGCTGTATAAGTCTACTCGTGGTGGAAAGGTAGTTGTTACAAAATTTATCCTTATCAGTTTGGTTTTATGTTTTCTATGTTCATGCTTTTGTAAATGTATAATGTTCAGGAGTTTCAGAGAGAAATTGTCAAGGCAACTGAAACATTTACAAGCATAGGGAATAAACATATAGAAACAGGTGAGGATGAAACCATTTTGTTTATGTTCTTGTATGTTTTTATTGTTAACGTATCGTTACCATCCTTAGTTTTGATTTTTGCTAGGAGTCAAGCTTTCAGAGCACTGCTGTAAATATGGGTCTGAAAATTTTGATGACAACATTTTGGGTAAGGCTGCGTATTCGTATGGTGAGGCTAGAAAACATGTCGAGAAGGAACAGGAAGACTTAAATAATCATTTTCGCTCACAGGTTGCTAATGGTTTAGAGTTCACTTTTTTTAGAGTTCACTTGTTCTGCTATTTTAATTATTTTGTTTAGTTGAAATGAAAAAGTCTTAAGGTTTTTCGTTATATTTTGAAACTGCTTGTGAGTGTCTTGTTGCTGATTCCCTGGTTTGGAGTTCCAATTTTTCCTGTGGCTATATTACCAACCAATCACCAGACCTACTTTGATGAATCAGTAATGGGATTATTCTTATTTTAGTTTGTATCCGTATTTACTGCACTCTTTGGTCGTATAATGAGCTCATTGTTATTCAAATCCTTTTTATTTATCTATTTATGTTTCTTCATTTGAGGTCTGATGCATTGTTTAAAATCAATAATGTTCAAGGTCTTGGATCCTTTGCGTGCAATGTTAAATAGTGCTCCTTTGGAGGAAGCACGTCATCTAGCTCAACGATACAGCCGGATGAGGCAAGAAGCGGAAGCTTTGGTAAAGAAAAAGTTTGAATACTCTTCACTGTGTTATATCTTGATAAAAAAATTATTTTTTGCCTCTATCTTTATTTTGACAGGGGTCAGAGATTTTAAGAAGACAAGCCCGTGTGAAGGAAGCTCCAATACCTGAAAACATTTTCAGGCTACAGTCAGCTCAGTCCAAGCTGCAAGAACTCAAAACCAATATGTCAGTTTTAGGCAAAGAAGCAGCAGCTGCATTGAGTGCTGTGGAAGCACAACAAAGACGGCTTACTTTTCTTAGGATTGTTGCGCTGGTGAGTCAGTCAACTCGGACTATACTGATTTTCTTTTCCTTTCGGCATCCCTAATCCCCTGCCGATGATTCTGGAACCATATTTGTACTAATTTCTTTTCATTCCATGAAGGTTGAGGGAGAAAAAACTTGTTACCTCCGTATGGCCACTATTTTGGCGAATGTTGAAGCTGAGGTTGACAAGAATGAATCTTCATGCATTATCTCAATGAGCACACTCTCCCTTGTTGACCTAATTTTTTCCACAGATGGTTGCAGTGAAACAGAAAACAGATTCAGCTCCTCCTGTCATTCCAACAGAGGATGATGCCGAGACAGCAGCTTATTTCCTTGCTGAGGTATGCTGAACTTATTCATTTTAACTATTCATTATCTACATCCAAATATCTTTCCTCAAATGATAAAACATGGCCTGCATCTGAAGGTAATCCATCCATTCACCTCTGAATCTAAGAACGAATTAAGCTTGGAGAAAGGCGACTATGTCGTTGTTCGCCAGGTATTTCTCAATATAAATGTTTCTTCTATAAAAGTTTGAAAAGTAAAGTATTGAAAGTACTCCTTATTTATTCATTACTCCACAAGAAGTCTTGCCGTTTTATTCCTCCGGCCAATAATGGTGTTGATTTATTCCTCCTTATTTATTCCTTTATATACCAATTTGGTGTTGATTTTTCTAATCATAATGATTCGGTTGCGAACATGGTTAGGTCACTCCATCAGGATGGTCCGAAGGAGAGTGCAAAGGGCGGGCAGGGTGGTTCCCATCCGCTTATGTACGAAAAAGGAACAAATTTGCTTCAAACAATAAACATTACTGAGTTCAAGTCAATTGGTCTTATCATTAGAGCCTCCAAACCGTGACTATAGATGGAGGATCACATTTAAGTTATAGCCCTGCTGTGCCATTGGTTTTTAAAAGAAGAAATTGTATATACCCATTGGATATTCTAAAGAAGGATGGGGACACAGATATTTGGTTCATTCATGGCTGGCTATACCTATAGCAGTCAGTGTTCAAAAAATCTAATTTTGGCTACACTATTGTAGGATATTGATGTATGATTAATGGATGGCTTGTAAATGGATAATAAATTAATGGATGATTTTGCTATGTAATGGATGAACATATGTTAAAAGGATACCATCAGGCAAAGGGGTCTTGGAGTCGGCCTACTCAGATAATTTTGAAAATGGACAATATACTATAAGTTTCCTTCAATAGTACAGTGTATTGAGGTTTGACATCAGTAGAGAGGTTTTTGAGGGAGGGCAAAAGTTCAAGAACAGCCATCAAATTTATATAAGATCGTAGGACGTTATCTCAACTGTTAATTTATAATAATTCAACGGATAATACTTAAAATTGAAAAAACCTCTACTTCCAACTGGCAGATGTATTTTGCAAATTCAACCGCCAATTTATTAAAAATAATTTTAATCTCAACCATCAGATGATCAAAATCAATGATTGAAATTAAGTCATTGCATCTCACAAAAATTTAACGGAGTACATGAAAATGAATTATTTAAAAAAAATTGATGCAAATATTTGTAATTAAAATATGTAATAATGGTATAAGTAAGCCAAAATAACTAATAATACATTTAATCACGTAAAAAATCCATGGAAAGTAGTCCATTTACTAATTCTGACAAGGAGTCAAAAAACTTGGGTCTTCAATATTTAGTGCCGGTAGTTACTGAGTTTCGTCTGAGGCTCTTGTTTGAATAGCCACTAAAGATGCATAAGCTCCATCCGGTATCCTCAAAAGGGATTCATGAGTACCCTTTTCAGAAACAACACCATTCTTAATCACAGCAATTATATCAGCTGCTTTGATGGTGGTGAGCCTGTGAGCAACCACAACTGTTGTTCTGTTAACCATTACTCTGTCAAGAGCATCTTGTACAATTCGCTCTGATTCTGCGTCCAGCGCACTTGTGGCTTCGTCGAGTAAAAGTATCTTTGGATCTTTCAGGATGGCTCGGGCAATGGCTATGCGTTGCTTTTGTCCACCTGATAGCTGGACCCCTCTCTCACCCACATTGGTATTATATCCTTGCGGCAAGGATGAGATGAAATCGTGTGCATTTGCCGATTTTGCAGCTTCTATTATTTCCTCCTCCATGGGTACTCCTTGTTTGCCATAAGCTATGTTGTCTCGTATAGTTTCGTTGAAAAGAACAGGCTCTTGGCTCACCAAACCCATTTGTTGTCTCAACCAGCTAAGCTTGAGAGTTTTGATCTCTACACCATCCAATTTGATTCGACCCGAGTCAGGATTGTAGAACCTTTGTATTAAGCTTATCACAGTGGACTTCCCGCTTCCACTCTCACCTACAAGTGCCACCGTCTGCAAGCATGTTTCCATAAGCTGATTAAAATCTACAAACAGAACAAAGTACTAATGGAGAAGGTGTTGTGTGTTATCACCTTTCCTGCTGGAATGTTCAAACACAAATCCTTGAATATCTGAATATCTTGCCTCGTTGGGTATTTAAAGTTAACGTTTTCAAAATCTATGTTGCCTATGACAGAACTCAGTGTAGAGCCCTCGTCGATACTTGAGTCAATAGCAGGCTTGCAATCCAAAATCTTAAAAATAGAAGCCACAGAGTCCTTAGCTTTAGTTCTATCTGGAACCATACCCATGCTTGTTGAAACACCAATAGCTGTAATGGCAAGTGCAAAGAACACCTATAAAATAACAACTTTAAAATCAACATACTATAGTCATCAGTGTCATCAAACCTATAAATGAATTGAAGTTTGAAAGATAGATCACCTTAAAAACTTCGCTAAAAGTGCACAGCCCGTGATTGATTAGAACTGCTCCTACATAAAAACATAAAGCATTTGTGCAAAATAGGGCAGTATTGGAGAAGCCCAAACCAAACCCGCTTGCAAGTCCTAGTCGTACACCCTTATCAACTGGACCCCTGCATTTCTGTTCATACAATTCTATCACCTTATTTTCGGCACAAAATGATGCAACAGTCCTAATGCTCCCAACTGCATCACTTGCAACCTGACTTGCTTCTTCATACATAACCTGTTCATGTTTCGTCAACCAAATTATGACCATTCCTTAATACTTATAAATGAAGGTTTCAGGTAGTTACCTTTGCTTCTGCACTAAAACCCTTAGAAAATCGTGTCTGCAAGACGCCTTGCATTAGCAAAATCGGTGACACAACTGTTATTACTAATGCTAGTCTCCAGTTAGCTGTGTACGCTATGATAACACCTGCAACCTATCGTTGTGATGTTTTGGACCACAAGGGCAAGGGTATCTCCTACTATACTCTTGATAGCTGCAGCATCCGTTGATAGCCTCGCACCAACTGCCCCACTGCAAGCAGCAGAAAAATCAGAATCCATGTGTACATTAAAAATATATGAGATTGCTAAACAAAAGAATACATGTGTATGACGTTAAATGGTACCTTGAATTTGCAGGCTCGTCAAACCAACTAATTTCTTGATGAACAATTTTTCTAAAACACAGTGCTCGAATTCGCTGAATCAGTTTTGCACCTGCAACTCCAAAGAAGTAATTTTGCATCGGCACGGCAACTACTGTGATGCAACCAAATGCAATAATTACAACTGTCCAAGTTCTAGAGTCTTTCTGTAAAATATTTGGGGGTTGATAAAATATTTTTATCATAGTCGATATCAGGATTCCAAAGGCTGGAAAAACGATCCCGTGGACCATTGCACCAACACATCCAAGAAGTAAAACAGGCAACTCAGGTTTATTCAACTGAGCCAGTCTCCACATCGAAATATCTTGCTTCATCGTGGATGATTTAAGAAGCTTCCTCTGCACATCCTCATCACCTTGACTATAACTCTTATCCAGTCCTTGATCAGTTTCTTGAATATTAATGGGGCCTGGTAACACATTGCTATAGCGGGACGAATGTCGACTACCAATTGAATTATTGCTGATATACTTCACCATGGATGATGATGATGATCTTTGGCTCTTTGACAAGTCTGTCCTTTCCAACTCTAGAGTACCCACCTTATCCACACTTTTCTCATCATGATCATGTTGACCTGTATTAGTACCACTGCCCTGTTGCAATTGCACTAGCTGAGAGTAAGCTCCCTCTGGATTTTTGACTAACTCAGCATGGGTTCCTGAAAAATAATATGAATTAGCTCACATTTATATTAGCCGTTCAATCAGAATACCAGTTGCAGAAGCAGTAATCTTTTGTGTCACAGCTAAAACACTAGCTTCAGAGTTCCAACCTTTCTCTACTATCTTCCCCTGATGAACCACTGCTATAAGATCAGCATTTTGTATAGTTGTCAAACGATGTGCAACTACCAAGGTTGTTCTGTTTGACATTATATTCGTCAGGGCATCTTGCACTATGCGCTCTGACTCGGCATCTAAAGCACTCGTCGCCTCATCAAGAAGAAGAATTCTGGGATTTTTCATTATTGCCCTTGCAATTGCTATTCTTTGCTTCTGCCCACCGGATAGCTGGGTTCCATGCTCACCAACCATCGTATCTAAGCCCTGACGAAACATGAACAATTAGCAGGTCAGAGTATATATACTACTCCATTAAATGCTAACTGCAAGCTTACGTGAGGAAGTTTGTCAATAAACTTTGCTGCATTAGCTAAAGTGATGGCTGTTCTGATTTCGTCATCAGTTGCACCATCCTTTCCATAAGCTATGTTTTCCTTTATGGTGGTTCCAAAAAGAATAGGTTCTTGACTAACTAGCCCAATCTTTTGCCTTATCCACTTCAGTTGATAATGTTTCAAGTTGATTCCATCAATAAGCACTTCACCTTTATCCGGATCGTAAAATCTCTCCACCAAGCCAATCACTGTTGACTTCCCACTTCCGCTTTGTCCAACTAAAGCAGCTGTTGTTCCACTCTCCACATGCAATGAGAAACTTGAAAAAATTTGGACATCCGGCCTTGCAGGATATTTGAAGTACACATCTTTCAGTTCTATGTCACCTTCAATATCTTCGAGAACAGTTCCCTCGGCACTAAGGGGGTCAATTTTAGGCTTTCTTTTTATGGTCTCAAACATCTTATACGCAGCTGCTTTCCCTGCACCAAATGCACTCAGACTTGGTGCAGCTTGCCCGAGTGACCTGCACCAGCAAGGTAAGATGCCATCACAAGTAAGTTCTCAATGATTATGAGCTGAGTTGTGATGCCAGACATGTGTGAGAATGAAACATTTAAGATGCCGCTTCAGATTTAAAGACATATAGGCCATTGGGTAGTATCAAACTTACATTCCTCCAGTCATGAGTGCGAATAAAACATTTATGACTTGCCCGCCAGTGTAACCCTCGCGTAAAATAAGTCTTGCTCCATACCACATAACAAGTGCATATGTAAACAAAATAATCCCGTTTAAGATACCCATTAAAGCCCCTGATGCCAGTCCCTGATAAGCACTTGACTCATAAGCAGTTTCAAGCTTCTTGTCGTACTTATCGATGGCTCTTTTTTCACCCGTGAACGAGGCAACCTTCGAGATACATGCACATGAATTTAAGTTATTTGATAGAAAAGAATCTTCTTGTTACATCCACATGGAACAAATTACTTATTAGCAGTAAGTCGCCACAGATAATATAGTCTTACAGTTCTGATAGCCCCAATAGTTTGCTCAACAACATTTCCAGCTTCAGCATATGCACTCTGAACACGAGACTGCATCCTGGACAAGATGGTTGCCATTATTGCTGTAGCAATAACAACCAACGGAATGCTGGCAAGCATGGCAAGGGAGAGCTTCCATCCTTTAATAAATGCAATGATAAATCCCCCGAGAAAAGTTGACGAAAGTTGGATAAACTTCCCAACCTGGTATACCGGTGTTACATCAGATGTCTAAATTTCATCGGGAAAAAGGCAATGGGTAATAACAAGTTTGTTGAGTATTACCTTTTCCCCAATGGCGTCCTGGATAACATTCGTGTCCCCTGACATCCTCCCGATCACTTCTCCAGTTGTTACATCTGTGTCAAAATACTCAATGTCTTGCCTCAACATTGTTTTCAGGTATAAACTCCGAACACGAGCAGCTTGCCTTTCTCCGGTTGCCATCCAGCAAGCCACCTCTGTCACATTGCACCATAATCAACATTAATCTGCTACATGATTGAAGTAAACATCTCAACTCTTTTAAATGTTCTCAACTCTTTTAAATGTTAGTGCATGATCATCCCTAACCCAACACAATAGAATAAGAGCTCAAACCCCGTTTTATTTCGATTTTTAAAAAGGCCTGTGTTCAGCTGTTTTTGCCTCTAGTTGTCCATAAAAATTATGTACTCGTATTTCAAAAAAACCCATCAGAGAGTCTCAACTTCAATTTACATTTATGTCTCAGTATTTCTCTCTGAATAGTCCCTAGTATCAAAATTCCAACAATTTAAAAAATTAGTTACAAAATACTCATATTCACTCACGTAAAAACGATGCAGCTCCAGCCACTATTCCCAGGAATACAAACTTCAAACATACCTGCAAACAAATACAATCAGCACATAATCTCAAAATCATCAAACTTACTGAATCTGGTAACAGTTCACAAAGATGCTGTTACTTATTTAATTTGTATGTATGAGTGTGCGTATATGACCTCAACCTTCACGTATCCAAGTTGCACACATTGCCAAAAATAACAATCAGAAATTTATCTACTGCACTTATCATCTAGTCCTACAACAACTTCCTGCCCTAGGTGTTAAACTTCAATACCATATTACATCATGCACAATACTTTGAACTCCAAACCCAAAAAATAGACACAAATAAAAACTAGGCACCGCACCACAAAGCATTCCCTTATCCAGATCATTCCCAAGAATTTTTCAATATACCTTCAGCGCACATTACTGCTTCTCTATGCCAAAAAGCCTCAAACTCAACTTTAAAAGTACATCAATTTACGCCAGCAAAAGTAGCTGGATAATAACAAACCAGCATTTGCCTAAATCCTTCAATTTCTCATCAAAGTCTATAAATAAACCAACTCAACGTAACCCTACGCAAACTTTTAATCAAACATTCTAACAATCAGATCCCTAAATCACATATAAACGAAAAATCATTATCAAACAATCTCACCTGAGAAACCATATCAAGCAATCGATCAACCTGCACAAACGAATTAATCAATTGACCAAACACAATAGCCATAAACGGCTGAGCCAATCCACTAATCACAGCACCGATCGTTCCAATCACCATCAGAGCCACATCCAACCTATCCGCAAACGTAAACATTTTGTAAAACGCCACTTGCTGATTCGCCTTTGACACGCCTCCTCCATTCTTACCACCACCACGACCACCACTACTACTCTTTTCGTCAACGTCGTCGTTTCGTATTCCTCCGAGCGCCATCGGTCAACGTCGTGTTTGTTTCGGCGTCGTGATTTTAATTACTATGGAGCGGCGAGTTATGCATGAGCTGATGATAAGGAGAGGAAGTTGCAGAGACGGATTTATTTTAAAAATTAGTTGTGTAATTTATAATCAATTTATCTATTAAATATGACGTCATTTTAGTTTTTGATTCCGATTTAAGTAATAATTCAACAACTTTAAATTCAAGTTTGTTTATAACGTGACGTTTATTAAATAAATAAGTAATTTTATTTTTAAGAAATAAGTTGGTAGTCTTTCTATTTACGATTTGATTTTGATCAAATTTACTTATCTATCAATTTGTATTGATCGACTTTTTATTTTAAAGATTTTTTATCGTAAGGGGATGATTTTATTTATTGTTTAGGATTTTTACATTGTGACGTCATTAATTCGTTGCGTAATTTGGATCGATAAGATCGTACGTGTACGCTTTCCGTTTTTGAGGTTTTAATATTTACATGTAGTCCCTGTATTTTTATTGAATTTCTGTTATATCCTTGAGGTTTTCATGTGGAGCGTTGATAACGTTGCTTTTTTGGTTTAATGCAATCACGCAGAGAGTGAGAGTGGGTTCACTTGGGTTAACAGTCAACTTTGATACCTAGACCATAAATCGGACCGTTAAGTTGATCTGACGGTGCAGAAATCACATTTTCCGATTTCTGCAAAGTGTAATATATAAATAGTGGGTTAAGTTCTAAGCGGATATTGAACAAAATCCCAACCCTTGATTTGATTAATCTAACGGTTGAGATTAAAGTTAGTTTTTATTAAAGTCGATGGTTGGATTTGCGAAAAATACGGGGCGGTTGGATTTGGAGGTTTTTTTACTTTTAATCTCATCCGTTGGATTATTAGAAATCAATGGTTGATATCAAGTCCTATCGTCTCACACATATTTGATTGTCCTCCTCGATCTTTACCCTATAAATAGTTAAATAAAGAGTGCAATTAACGAAAAATATTAAATGTATTTGTGCATTGATGTCGAAGCACTCTTTCAGCAAAATTACGATGATCTCGGGAAATACATGCTTCGACAACAAACCTATGATTATACACTGCAATATGCAATAAACATATGAAGGAAGCTTTGTGTGTTGTGCATGTTTCGCCCAGAATCCTCGGGGAGACCGAGATCTGTTAAATCTCCTCAACTCCGTTTCTCGAATGAGTCTAGACCTTAGAGTCCCTATGGTAAAATTGCATCTATTCCCTTGCAAAATTTAAGCTTCAGGAACAACCTTCAATACAACCAACAAGACTTATAGTTAATAGTTGTAACCTAAGGAATAGTTTGATTCTATTAATTTAAATTTTAAGATTAAAATTAGTTTTTAATTAATCGAGCACTCGCAATTATAAAAAATATGGGTTGTTGGATTTGACGGTTATTTTTTTAAATCTAATCTATTGGATTATTAGCAATTAACAATCAAGATTGTGTCTCACCGTCTTAATAATAGTTATATGTTCTTCTTAATTTTTTCCCTCATCCTAAAATACCAAGTCTGAGCCCTAAGTATCATAAAAAATTGGATTTTTTTTCAGAAAAATCTAGTCATGCATTACCAAAATTCATAATTCAAAAAATCTAGTCTGAGCCCGTTGACTTAGGGCTTGATAGGGTCGAATCGGACTTTTTACGGATTTTTCAAAAAATAAATAAATTTATTTTTAATATTTGTATTATTCAAAAATATTTTTAATTTATATTATGTCAAATGATTTTTAAAATATAGCATATATTCTTAAAAAGACGAAATTTTGAGGTGATAGTTATTTTTAAAATCATAATTCATACATCTAAAATAAATTGCTTATCGATCTTTCAATGCGAACCGAGAACCATTTTGTGTGGGATGAAACTGGGCGGAGGAACTCAATTTGGAGGAAGCAACTATTATTTCTACCTGCGTCGAGGCAATTTGGATCATTTATAGAGAAAGCACCACAACAAGTGTCTCTGACTCTCTGCATTAATTACTTACCAATGCTTAAAAATCATCCTCACTAAGTCAAGGTGGACAATTCATCACGTACTAAGAAAGACTAACATGGTTAAGCACCACAATAAGTGTCTCTGACTCTCTGCATTATTTCGATCGATTATTTGATCCATATCTTATGAATTTTGTGTCGTTATTCGAATTATTATTGTTATTTGATCGTTACAAAAGTATAATCTAGACAGCTTGACAGTCATGCCTTCTTTAGCTTGTACACAATGCATATGATATTCGAATGAAACAAACCATATATAATTGGAAAGCTGATTCAAATATCTGCAACTCACTAGTTTAAAGGGTTAAAGGTTAATCTCGAAGGTTTAAAAGGTCAAATGTGTGTTCAAAGATGAAAATTATTGTACTTGAACCACTAACCTCTGACACCAAACACTTGAGTGTTGAACGCTAGTAGCTACTCCTAATACATAATATTAATGCTCTTAATTCCATAAAAATAAATTATCTCTTCATCATTTCTTAAGTTAATGCGAAAATTTTATGAACAGGGAGTCAACAAAATGTAATTAATATGTACTCGTAGAGTATGGACCCATGAACTCTTACTTATTTATAAGCTACACCATGATCCTTGTTTGAAGACCATCTCCTTAAGGCTAAAAGTCTCTCCTCTTCTTTAACTTAAGATTTTATTGGACATGCCATGCCGACTTTTTAATGCTTTTCCACTCTGACCAAAAATCTCCAATCCCTTTAACGATCTTAATCACATAATGAATTCTTTTAGTTTTACATATATGTCGATCGGATAGCAGATGACGGAATTAAATTTTTTTAAAATATTTATGGATCAAAATTCTAATATCAATGCTTACAACATTTTTCTAATATCAATAAAATCAGACTGGACAAAAATGATCAAAAGAATATCAACTAAATATGACAAAGAGAATCGATCGTTTCAATATTTTTTCTGGAAGGTCATTGACATCTCAAATATCGATCTGGTGATTTTGGTCCAGTAACGTATCTCTTTCATAGAACCTAGTCAAAGCTAATAGCTAATTAGCGTATATGATTGTATATCGACTAAGCGTCGGCGGTGGACTTTTTAAGTCAAACGTTTATAGTTGTAAAGTGATTAGTTGAAATCCTCTTATTCAATGCTACACCAGTTTTAGCTTTGCATGGGAAATTATTTATTAGGGTTTCTTAATAATAATTGATATGCATGGAAGTGTGGAGGGTTTACACTGGATAAACTTTCACATTGAGGCTGACTTTGTCTAGACACGTCTTCGAAAGTGGCTGCATTGAATATAACATCATGACTATGTTATATCAGCAGATGCATTATTATTGTTAATTTAAGTATCACTCATGTTAGGTCTCTTATTGTACTTATGTAACCCTACAAAAACCTAGCTACAAGCATATGTAATGCTAATGCACATGTTAACAGTTAAGCTTAGCTTCGAAACTATGAGATTCTATGAAGACAAAAATTGTTCTAAGGTGTGTATTCAGGAATATTGAATTTACATTCTCTTTGTTCAAGAATTTGAATTTAAAAGATCGATAAAATTGTACAGTTGAATTTATACAAAATTTCTAGTTTATATTTCCAATCGGTAACAAGGGCTTAAAGCCTTAAAAAGTAGTTCACAACAATCGTTGTATCTTAGTTGTATGCTGAAACTAGTGAAGAGGTATTAAAGATGTAGCGCGTGAAGTATGGAGAATGCAGCTCGATCATTGAATATCCCCCAACCACAGTGGACCGAATCCTCTCACGCTCTCTCAATCACCGACAGATGATTAGTGACATATACTCCCATCCCCACACCTACATGCATGCTTAAAAAGCTCTCTACATGACAACCTAGCAAGCAATAATACACATGTGTATATATACATGCACATTTGTCTCTATATTCCATCATCACATTCAAAGCAAGTAGTAACACAAAAGCTCTTGATCAGTAGAGCGAGATTGATCTAAGAGGGAGAGAAGAAGAGGGTTATGGCTTTTGATCTAATGAAGAAGTTGGTGTGTGTGCTTGGAGTGATGCTCACCTTAAGTTTTGAGGTATTGGCTCAGCCTCAAGTGCCTGGTTACTTCATCTTTGGTGACTCATTGGTTGACAATGGGAATAACAATAACATTGCATCTTTGGCTATGGCCAATTACTTGCCTTATGGGATTGATTTCGTCCCTCGTGGCCCGACCGGGAGGTTCTCAAATGGAAAGAGCACCGTCGATGTCATCTGTAAGTCTTCACTAGCTAGATCATATCATGAATGTACCTCTGCTAAAGTGCATTTCTCTAATATATAATAGCTTGATTTATTAATTTGTTCTTTTATTTATCAATAATGCAGCTCAGCTTCTGGGGTTCCCCAATTACATACCACCTTTTGCTAGGGCTAGGGGGAGAGCTGTGCTCCAGGGCATCAACTACGCATCAGCAGCAGCTGGTATCCGCCAAGAAACAGGACAACAGCTTGTAAGCAATGCAGCTGTGAATTAAACAGACTAGTGTGAATCAATAACTTTTACTCACAAAAAAGTCAATGGTCTCTAATTTTGACTCATTAATTGTGTCAACTGATCATCAGGGTGGAAGGACTCCATTTAGTGGACAAGTAAGGAACTACCAGACAACAGTGGCACAGATTATAAGCATCCTAGGAAGTGAACAAGCTGCAGCTGACCACCTCAGCCGGTGCATCTTCTCCATCGGTTTGGGCAGTAACGACTACTTGAATAACTACTTCATGCCCCTAATCTACTCCTCTAGCCGTCGCTTCACCCCTGATCAGTGGGCAGATCTCCTTATCCAGCAGTACTCTCAGAACCTTAGGGTAAGAATATATCTAACTTGCATGATTGAAATGGTTGATTGTAAATGTTAGCTAATCAAAATGTGAACTTGATCAGACTATATACAACTATGGAGCAAGGAAGTTTGTGCTAATCGGAGTCGGTCAAGTCGGATGCAGCCCTGGTATTTTGGCTCAAAGAAGCCGAGATGGGAAAACATGTGTGGCTGAAGTCAACAATGCTAACCAGATCTTCAACACCAAGCTTAAGTCACTTGTTGATCTGTCTAACAACAACTACACTGATGCTCAATTCATCTACATTGACGCTTATGGCATCTTCAATGACCTTGTCACCAAGCCCGCATCTTACGGTACAAATACTCACCCTCTTTATTATTATTTTCACATATATCAAATCATGTCTTTTGTGTCCCAACATTATTATTTGAAATGGAATATTTTCAGGTCTGACGGTGACAAATACCGGATGTTGTGGAGTAGGGCGGAACAACGGTCAAATCACTTGCTTGCCACTTCAAAGACCGTGCGCTAATCGAAATGAATACCTGTTTTGGGATGCATTTCACCCTACAGAAATTGCAAAACTCCATTTTTGCTAGAAGGGCTTTTAAGGCTGAATCTCCTTCAGATGCTTACCCTTTCGATATCAGTCGCTTGGCTCAACTCTAAAATGATCAAAAATAGAAGTTGTTACCAGGCTCTTTATACGCAATGAAGAAGTTTTCATAGAAATTTTCATGCATGTTTGTGTTCTAAATGTATGATTTTAACGTTGTTTTCCCATGCAAATGTTTTTGAATGAAAAGAGTGACCTTACCTATTAATCTTCTAACTGGATCTGGGCATTAATTATGGCCTTGAGCCCGATATGAAGAAGGCTCGAATCTTTGGGATTCAGATCGAGTGAAGTAATAATACTTTACAGTGATTTTAAATTATATAATTTTTAATAAATGGTTCATCCAAAATTTCGTAAAGTTAGAGTTGAAAATATCAAAACAATGTCGTTTTACTCTTCGAAGCAAATAGATGAGCTGCACGAAATCCGAATCCTCACGCCCGTCAATGTCATCCACTCATCCTTGAACTTTCATCACATAGAATAGCCTTTTCAGCAGTTACCAATTCCCAAATGGTTTCAAGAATGACGTTTTCTGGATGTAGGGACAGTCACAAATGTTTTTTATTACAAACCTTATCTTCCTTTTTGATCATTATTGATTTTTGGCCACTTGGTTGAACTTTATTGATTTTTTGATATGTTGAGTAGTGTACATCAATCATTTCCTCGTTTAACATATTTTAATCGGGATAAAATTAAGAGATAGTATTTGTGAGATGAACTGATCAAATCTCAGTTGTGAATTTAAATTATATGACAGTTGAGATTATATTTTTTTATAATTTTAGAGACCGCAAAGATAAAGTGACGATCCTTATGTCGTTATTCCTTGCGTAGTGATCAAATTCATTGTATTAAACTTATTATTTATCCAAAGATTTTCTTAATGTGTATTCATCTATTTTAGTAGATACATGAAATTCACTTTTCATCCGTTGAGTGTATTTTATCAATATATCAGATTGTGACAACACGTTAATGAAACATATGACTTGCACATATTTTGCACGTGACATGCACATGCACATGCCAAACACAATGATGTAATAAAATCTTAAATATAAACAACTAGTGCAAACTGAATCCATAAATCCATCAAAATTGATGAATCCATCGTCAAAGTGAGATATCCCTTATATAAGTGGTGGAATGGTTGGATTTTAATTTATTCACACATTTGTTATTTAGTCTAAAGAATGTGTTCTGCCTCAGGATCAGTTTCTAAATTCCTGTTTGGAACATTTGTAATGCCACAGGAGTCTAAACTGATGACTGCTGCTGTAACTCAAAAAACAACACAGCGATTTGCTGTCCAGTGCTGTAATGCAAACAGCCATGTTGATTCAACTGCTGTTAAACAATCAGTGAATGCTTGGAGTTATGATACTATTGGGAATTCTATGCTGACTGATTTCTCTGTATCTGTACACACCTTAGCATCTTGCATTCTTATTACAGCAATATTGATGTAAGCTGAAACTACTGCTGTTTGTGCAGGATGAGAAGAATGAACTGATGGTGGAAAAGTTGAAACTTCAAGTTATTTATATGCTGCGGAATACGATCGGCCTTGCAGAGCAACTTCAGCTGATCGATGTTTTACAGAGGCTTGGAGTGGCTTATCACTTTGGCACTGAGATTAAAATCATACTTGATAGAATTCACTTCAGAAATTATAAAAATGGAGAGATAATCTACATACAGCAGCTCTCACATTCCGGCTTCTTCGGCAAAATGGGTATTTTGTTACACAAGGTAATGAATATTTTTCAAACAATCTGTAGATATAATTCATAGTGTGTAAGGCTAATGGAATGTGCATGTTTCTGCAGATATTTTCAGTTCATTTATCGACAATGATACTGGCTTATTCAAGCTGAGCATTCGAGAAGATATCGAAGGAATGTTAAGTTTGTATGAAGCTTCCTACTTGTTGATAAAAGGTGAAAAAATCATGGAAGAGGGAATGAAGTTCACCTCTGCATATTTACATAACCTTAAAAACAGTGACAAGCTGTCGGTGGATGACTACCTTTACTTGCTACTGACTCATGCTTTGGAGCGGCCATTGCACTGGAGTATTGAGAGATTGGAAGCAAGGTGGTTCATAGAAGAAGCATATCCCAGAAAGCATGACATGAACTCTTGTCTTCTTCAGCTTGCTAAGTTGGACTTCAACAGTGTGCAGGGGATGTACCGAGATGAGCTCCAAGATCTGTCAAGGCATTATAGAATTCATTTCTTGCTGACTGTTGATTATCAAAGAAACAAAGTTTTCTTTAGAAGAGGAACTCATACTTTGCGTGATAAACCTCTTACGGTGCTTTTAAACTAAGAGCACAAAATAAGTTAATGTTTTTTTGCTCTTTGTAGGTGGTGGGAGAAGCTAGGACTTGCAAAAGCCATGGACTTTGTCAGGGATAGCTTGGTGATATCGTACGTTTGGAGCGCGAGTATCTACTGGGAGCCTAAATACAAAAACAGCAGAAAGGTATTTGCACAGGCAGTTGCTTTACTGACAATATTTGATGATGTTTATGATGTCAATGGAGCTTTGGATGAACTTGAGCTACTCACTACAAGCATTGAGAGGTCTGTGAGTGAAAGTCTCATAACTGTAGTTAATATTAATACATTAGTTCTGATATTCATGATAAACCGATCTCTTATCGGAAAAATGCTCAGATGGGATGTTGAAGCCATGGAAACACTTCCACATCACCTGAAGATGTGCTATGAAGCACTAGATGACTTCATCAACGAGGTAGCACGTTTAAGCTTCAGCAAGAATGGATTTAACTCCTATCCAACTCTCAAAAATGCGGTAAATAAACAAACATTTTGTTTTGATCCTCCCTATGATATTTTCTGTCGTGAGATTCTTGAATGATTTCAATCAGTGGACAACTCTGTTGAGGAGCTTTTTGAATGAGTCAAGGTGGTACCATTCGGGGTATCAACCAACACTGGAAGAATATATGAGTAATTCAAGGGTCTCAGTTGGAGTCTATTCAGTGACAATGCATGCATACCTTTTCGATCCAATATCCGTCTCGGAGACAGAACTTAAGTACTTAGAAAGTGATCCTGAAATCTCAAAATGTGCTGCAGTCATTTTTCGAGCTTGCAATGATTTGGGAACTGCTCAGGTTAATAGTCAACTCAGTATATCTAACCAAACTCATTTGAGGTAATATTAACTCTGTTTTCAATCTGTTTTTTCATTTAGGAGGAGCTCAAGGGAGATACAGACACTCCAAAATCAGTTCAGTGCTACATGCATGAAACTAAAGCTTCAAAAGAAGCGGCAGAAGAGCATGTCAGGGATATGGTGACAAAAGGATGGAAGGAGCTTAATAAACATAGGCATACAGAAATGAGAATGTCCTTAAGAACAACAGATAAATTTTTGGATACAGCTAGAGCTGGTCTTTGCATTTACCAGTACACAAACCGAAACGGCATGGAAGATTCAGTAACTGAAGATATCATTTCTAAAATACTTCATAGTCCAGTATATGTATAACTAGACGAATAATTTGAGGTCTGAATGATTGGCCATGTTGCTTTCTATACCTCTTGGAAACATCGTAAAATCCGCATAAGTATGCATCACAGTGGGGATATGTTGTGCCACATTTTTTTGCTGTTGGAATGGTGATACTATCACTGACCCATCAATGTCATGGCCCTAAGGATTGGTTTGGAAAGAATTGTATTCTGTTTAAGGTTGCTTTCAAATTGATGACCTACCAAAGCAGCAATGTTTTCAATGGGTATTTGTTTAGGCCATGATATATAAAGACTTGTGTATTTAAGGCATGTAATTTGTGTTTCACAAGTGATATATGCATATATATATGCCTTAATATATAGTTAATTCCAACATCTGATCTTCCTAGTTATATAACTTGTTTAGGATGCTGTTATATCAATTTGCTGTATATATTCTTCCATTTGAGCAAAAGGGCTTGTTTAAAATCATGTAATTTTGTGGAATAATTCATGTGTAAGGTATCCTACTTCTCTGGCTTTGAAAGCTCTACAAGACCTAAAGAAATAGCTTGTCAAAAATATGAAACTGGGTGTGGACATGGATGTGAAGTAGGGTTAGAAATATGGAATGGGGTATGAGTGCAATACACTGTGTTATTGCATTTATGAAATTAGGTTTTGGCATTCAAGTGGCTGGCTGCATGCACTTTGAAATTATTAAAAGTGGTTTTAATGGATGCATCACTCCACCTTTTTTGTGGTCCCTTTGATCTCTATATCAACATATACACATTACACACCCATCTACACATCAAGATTTCACCAAAGAATTTCTTAATGTGAAACTTAGAAGAATTTTAGTACTCAATCTGATATAGAATTTCGCTACATTTACAGACTAGTTTTTTTTTATTCAAGGAGAATATTTCATAGAAAAAGATATTACAAGTCGTGCAAATGAAACATAACCGAAGGGACAAATTCTAAGACAACTCTACGTCGAGGAAGTCTCGTAAATGCAATTTGTGAAGCAGGCCATGATCGGCGCCATCCCAACGACTCACCAAAGTCCATACGTCGTCTGGACTCGAGAAAAACTCCAAAGCCACCCAGCCACAAGACCAAGAGGGCAACAAGACCAGAAAAGGCAGGAAAGACAAAAGTAAGGGATCTGGCCCAACAGGCCCACAGGCCACCAGCCCAGCCGCATCATCCACACACAGCCAATCAAACCCTAGCGCCGCCGCTCCAAACAACCCAGCCACACGCTGCCGCCGCAACAAACCCTAGCGCCGCCGCTCACCGCGAACAAACTCTCGCTGCCTCCCATTCGCTGCGCCATCGCCCAGACGCGAGCCAACCCGAGTTCCCACCGCGCCTCCCATCCGTTCGCCGCGCACCAGCCGTCGCAGCCTCAGATCTGCAGCGCGCCTCACGCCGCGCACCGCAAGCAACCTCAAGCTTCAGCTCGCCACTCGCCGCGCCTCCCATCCGCTCGTCGCCCACTTCCGCTCGCCGCGCCTCCCATCCTCCCATCCGCTCATACGCGCATCAACCCCCACTCGCTGCCTCATATCTGCAGCCAGCCACCCGAACCCCGTCGATCCGGCCGATCCCAAGCCCTGTCCGACCTCTCGCAAACACACCAACCATAACCTCAAAACACCTAAGACTCAAACCCACCGTGGTTGACAAAAGACTGGCCCTCAGCCACCATAATGCGCTGAAACAGAGTCGGGGAGGCAGCCCCAGCCTGTTACCAAATCCTTGCCAGAAACTCCGATGAACTCGAGCCAAAGGGACTCAAGGCACGGAGAAAAGGCTAGTTATTAAACTAGGGAAAAAGCTTACCCAACTCAAGTTGGATTGCTTTTTTAGGGTTATAATTCTTATGACACATTCAAAGAGCCATGTTTGGAGCAGACATTCTTTTCATGCAAATTCAAAGATTGTAATTTACCATTTCATGGAAGACATAGCAAAGCAACTGTATGTCATCTATGTATGTAATGTGACAACTTAGTATATTGAATGGTTGATCATAGTTTAGGGTTTTATGGTTTAATTATAGAATGGAAACTTGAGTTTTTGTGGTTTGAATTGTGAACTCGGTTGTTGTAGAGTTGGTACTCATCTTACTCATTGTGGTCCTTTTAAGATCATTATGATCTTGTCATGGTCTAACAAGCTAGGTTCTTGGCCTTCCATAATGCACCATGATATTGGAAAGATATTCTTCTTTCCCACAGGGATGGCTACAATGTGGACATCCAGCCTTAGTTAATTTACAATTGCTAGCAGACAATTTTCGAAACGTAAAAACTTCAAGAATCCAATTGAATTTACAATATTTAACAAACAATCTAATAAATCTCAGACTGCCCATCAGAATGTGACAACATAAAAAGATCATATGCTTTAAAACATATGGAATTTGAAATGGTATATATTCTCCAAACAACAAGACATGTGTGGATTTTGTTCCTAATCTGTTTTGTTCACCACCATGTACAAAATGTAGCTGGAATGTCTTTGTTATGAATTTAGAAAAGGATTAAGATCGTCTAACGGGTATTTTGGGAAATGAAAAACGGCTTAATCACAAGAAGTCAGTTTCCTAAATCAGGTATTGCAAGAAAGCCTTAGTAAAATGGTAAGAGAGCTCTTGAGATCATGTTGTATGTTCTTCTACTAAAAGAAATGTATACTCACATTTGCCAAAGACCCTACTTGCCATGTTTCATTTGTGTCCCAAAGGTTGAAATATAAGTTACTCGAATCAATGTTCAAATCATTTCGAGATGTACACGTACAAAAGGATGCGTCTTGCCAACCAGACCAGAAACTCTATCATCTTTTTACTAGTGTGATATATCAAGGTAAAGATGAGGAGAGCTTTGTAACATGGTTGAGGCCCCATGTGGGAAATGCAAACACAGATGATGCCATGCTTGAGAAGCAAAGGAAGTGGCTTGTCGAAACATGGCAATAATTCCTATTAAAACCTAATGCCAAGGTTGGTATGAACATCTCCTTGTCCTCTTAGTAACAGCTCATTTTGATTTTGCGCACCAATGGAGTATGCAGGCCTTAAATGGTGGGCGCTCCTTCAAGGCCTTGGTTGCCAAGTCTAATCACGCTACGATACACACACAAGTACATTTCCTATCGAACAAGTTGATGGATGATCTTTAACATATCCTTGCACACATCATTGCCAACATTAAGTTACATGTTTCACCACCATTGATTCAATTGTTATATTTGTTACACATCGAAGTTAGATATCGATCGTCAGTACTAGAAAAAGGATGAAAATCAGGTACGAATCCACCGAGTTAAAAAGAGAAGCTTTTATCGTCGAAAAAATGGAAAGGATCAAATAATACAAGATTTTGTAGAGAAGGCCAAGTGCATCTTTACATGGTAACCATAAATGAGTGAAGAAGTATAGAGCTGAGGATAGCAGGATATCACATGGCAGTCGCCTTCACTTTTGTCACAAGCACTCTGTAACTCATTATAAACCTTCTTTGAGTATGTAAACATCAAAAAGATTGATACTTTATTCAAAACCCATCAAAAAGATTATAATGCATAAACCTAAAAAGTTGGAGTGGGAAATGCAATGGCATCTAAAAATTAAAATTGAATTTTTAAGGTTAGATATACTCCAATCTTTCAAAAGTCTAAAGGCATTAGTCAATGTCACAACCCATTAGCCATCACTTTCACAAGTCTCTATCTCATCTGTGTCTGCATTACTCACAATGGAACAGTGGATGAAATGTGGGGAGGGGGAGAGACTAGAGAGTGGAATTAAGGGTTAATGGAAGTGTAGGAATCTGATGAGTGATTGCCCTTTTTAGCCCTAACCCTCAAAAGATTAAATTTCTTAATAAATATTGTATTTAAATTTGTAGCATAAAAACTCATTCTTATGCATCATCATCATTCATCACACACACAACAAATTTCCAGACCATACTAGTAAAACAGCCAATAGTGAAAGACAAAAATTTGGAGTGATTTTTATGTGTTTTTGTGAATCCAATGAATGAATAAGGGCTAGGGGATGTCTGTTGTTGTTCACAAGTTGTATAAATACAAATACATACTGCTCACTTCTGCTTCATCCTCCTCTCTTCCTTGAAAGAAAAGCCTGCCTGGTCCTGTTTGCTTTGCTTACCAGGTTTGTGTTATTCAGTTTTGATGATCAAGATGAGATTTTTACCAACTTAGGCTGATGGGTTGCAAAAAAACTGAAACTTTTTTGATGTGTAGATAAGATCATGGAGTTCAAGCATGTAGGGGAATCATCAAGGAGCAGGGAGGAGGAGATGAGTGAAGAATCTCCACAGAGGAAAATGGGGAGGGGAAAGATTGAGATAAAAAGGATTGAAAACACAACTAACAGACAAGTGACATTTTGTAAGAGAAGAAATGGGTTGCTCAAGAAGGCTTATGAACTGTCTGTTCTTTGTGATGCTGAGGTTGCTCTTATTGTGTTCTCTAGCCGTGGACGCCTCTACGAGTACTCCAACAACAGGTGATCATCCATTATCCTCTTCTCTATCTTCTTGTCTCTCTTTGTGGGTCTCTTGGTGGTATGAGCTCTTTGATTGTGTTGGGATTGAAATTTGACCTAAATTGATGACATCCTTGTTGTTTTGAGACTAAGTTGAGTTCTCTTGATGAAAAGATTTGTGCTTTTGAAGTAGATCCAAGTGGGTTTGATGAATAAGAGTAGAGATTGTTTGAGGCTATTTGGCTTGGTTTCCTTTGTTTTGTTAACACTTTCATGAGAGCGTTTGTGATGAAGTCCTTGTTGGATGGTATAGTATAGATGGTTAGATCTTTTGTTACTATCATATTCTTGAGCTGATGTGGGTTGATTGATGATTTGTGTCACAGATCTGGGTGTGTATGTTTTGGGTTATGAGTGAGAGTGTGAGAGTTGAATGGTGTCAAAACAACTAGAGGTGTTTGAGGAAGTTTTGCAGAGTCTGAGATCATCACAATAATCATCTCTCTATCCTCCATTGTTGATAAGTTTGCTGCTTCCCTTTCCAATTTCCCATTATGTTTGTTCCTCAATCTGTGAAGTGTGAAGCTAAGAAGAAAGGTAGCCTGCACAACACAAATACACACAAAAGTCACTACCTCTCCTCTCTTGAGAAAACCAAATTTGAAATCTTGCACACAACTAGAAACCCAAAAGTACACTCTCAAAGATAGTGTTGAACCATTCAAAAACAGCAAAACTTACTCTACCCAGGATTTCATTTCTAATCACCAAATCTTGATTGAACAAGATTTTTTCCAAACTACTTTTTTCTTCCTTCAAATGTCCCAACCATCTCAAAAGATTTGGTTGCAACTCCTTCAGTATTCCTTAGAGTCAAACATACCCAAATTAGGGTTCTTTCTATTTGCAGTTACACATTTCACTTCTGCTTCAGTTTATGTCTAATCACAAACCCTAACCTGTATTTCACACAAATACATTAACAAACATCATATAGATTAATATCATCATCATCTGATACATGTCTCAGGTACACCAGACTTGTTTAGTTAGATAAGTTTCAAATCAAAAGGGTTGTTTTTAGTAATTAAATTAACATGAAAGTAAGCCCTAAGTCTAAGTGAGTTTTCTGCAAATGGGTCTGTGAAATTTGAAACTTTTATGGTTTTAGCTGTTTTCAGTGTCTAAAGCTTCAAGCTTTCACCACTCAGTAGTTGTTGTGCCTAAACAGCAAAGCTAGGCACACACACTCTGAATCTCTAGTGTTGGGTTTCATTTTTAGATCTTCCATTAGATTCACATTCACAAACAAACCATCAATTCCATCATCTCCATTTCATCAAGCTGAGACCTTTCAGATCTCTGTGAATGTCTCCTCTTTCATGAAACTGATCCTTGTGAGAGAGATGACCAGAGAATCCTGCAGAGTGAGAAAAGAAAGAAACCTAGGTGGGTAATGTCCACTGGATAAATGGATGGTGTTGTCCATAGAACACTGTTTCTGGGTTTTGTTCATTCACTGCGTCGAGGAAATTAAGGTTGCCAACTTCGATGAAAATGTTCTGGAAATGTGTGCTGGAGACCAAATCTCAGTGAAGAGAGTAATGACCTCTAAGATTACGTCTTTTCAATTAAAACTAGGTTTGATGTTTTGCGTACTAGGATGGATCAGTCTGTCATAATCTTAACTCATGGCTTGATCTGATTGATTACTGTTACTGGATTTGAAATTGTTTTGGATAAAGTTTTCATCTTTCTTAACCATTTGAAGAGATCTGATTGAATAGTCCACAACTTCAAATCATCTCTCTCCATAGTTTCAAATTTGGTGTTTATGAGGTTAACTGAGATTGTTTCTTGTCGGGTATATGAAAACATAAACTGTGATTTGTGGTGGGTATTTTGTAGTGTCAAAGCTACAATAGAGAAATACAAGAAAGCTTGCTCTGATTCAACCAACACTGGATCTGTTTCTGAAGCCAATACTCAGGTATCATTTTTATGCATTTAAATTGTCCAAGCAAGCATTCAACCAACACTGTTTCTGTTATGTTGTTTAGTTTTATCTGCAAGAGGCGGCCAAGCTCCGTCAACAAATTGCAAACCTGCAGAATACTAACAGGTATACTGAAGGACTAGAAAGATTCTCTTTTTTAAGAAAAAAGTTTAAATTTTGAGGTATGTTATGTTCTTCAATTTGGGACTAATAATGGCATTATCTTTGTTTGTTGAAGGAACTTTCTTGGAGAGTCACTAACCTCTAACAACACTAGAGATCTGAAATCTCAGGAGAAGAAGTTAGAGGAGAGTATTCGAAAGATCAGAGCTAGAAAGGTATTTGAACTTTTATGTAGAATATAAAATCTCTCTACAACAATTCGATTCGAAGTTTTTTTACAAATGCTGTTAAAATGAACTGTGTGGAGCTTAACAAGGAAATTGCCATGGCTTATTTTGTTCTTTGTTCTTTGATTTTTGAACATTGTTTTAGAATGAGCTGCTTTCTCTGGAGCTGGAAAACATGCAAAAGAAGGTAAGTGCAGAAGTTGCATTGAGAGGTCTTAAGGACATTGATATCAAAATTAACTTGTTGGGTATTTTTCATCTTTTTATAGGAGATTGATCTTCACAACATCAATCAGTATCTGCGTGCCCGAGTAAGCGTATAATTTTCCTCTAGTCCCTAACACACACTCATCCAATAATCTAATTTATGAGTGAAACAAGTGACTCTTTTTTCTGTGTGACAGATAAATGAGAATGAGAGAGTCCAGCAGCAGCAAATGAGTTTGATGCCACCACCACCGCTACCAAATGCAGCAGTGGCAGGAACAAGCAGCTTTGAGCAGCTCTTACCATCTCATCATCAGTTTGATTCTCGCAACTACTTTGAAGTGAATGCCCTACAGCCCAACCAATCTGCATATCCTCGCCAAGACCAGATGCCACTCCAACTTGTGTAAGCAAATTCTTGCATTCAGGCTTTGTCAGCCTAGTGAGCAACCTGAGAATAAGAATGCAGCAAGTATGAAAATGTGAGCTTTGGTGCTGAGGTCAAGCATATGAACTAAGATTGTTAGTATCATCTTGTTTTGATGTGTTTCTTTATCTGACATTGTCATGTGTAGAAGTTGCCTATTAAGAAAAAAGACTTAGACTTGAAAAATCTATGCCCTAAGTCAGCTACAATTGTTTTCTCACTTGTATGATCTCTCTTTGGTCAGATATATGTATGTCCTTAGAATTTTGTGTTCTTTGTTGATTGCATATTCGAGTCGAACGCAAACTCACCTGTTTGATTATTAGTCGATGGTAAGTTTGATCCTACCCACTTCCTTGGCTTCTCAAGCATTGGAATGGCATCATTTGTGCTTGCATTTGCCAGAAGGGCCTCAACCAAGTGTTACAATGCCCTTGCTCAGTAAAAAGGTTATATATATAGTCTGGCCTGGTTTGGCAGGGCATATCCTTCTATACTTGTTACATCTCCAAATTATATGAATCTTGAATCTGAGTAACTAATGTTTCACCTTTGAAAAATGTTAGACCTGACTAAAACTTGGCAAATGCAACATACAATGTCTTTTACTTTAAAACAAAGATTTCCTTAAACAAAAGTTCGAATTTTAGCATTTAATGTGACCTACCTGCTACCACTTGGTTAAATAGGATCAAAGCAACAACAAATTGACAAATCTAATTTGAAAGACAGAAACTTAATGAGTAAAATTCTGTCACTGATTGAATACTCATCTTATTCTAAGCTTCACTTCAAGCACTTAAAGAAATAGAGGAACTTTGAAGCTATAGATAATGAGTTTGCATACGTATAGTTACTTTGCACTACCAGATAGAATTAAAGACAAATCATTCTGACCTCATATGGTTTCTTTTTTATAGTGAGATCGGATCATGAAGTATTTTAGAAATAAGATCTTGGGTCACTGAATCATCCATGCCATTTCTGTCCATGTACTGATAAATGGTGTGACTAGCTCTAGCTGTATCCACAAATTTATCAATTGTTGTCAAGGGAATACTCTTCTCTGTATATCTAATTTTGTTCAGCTTTTTCCATGCTTTTGTCACCATATCCCTCAAGTGCTTTTCAGCGACTTCTTGGGAAGCTTTAGTTTCATGCATGTAGCATTGAACTGATTTGGGAGTGTCAGTACCCCTCTTCAACTCCTCCTGCATCGAAAAACAGATCGGAATGACAGTAAATAAATGTATGGTTACATGGACTGAAATTGGATGGGATGAGTTGACTACTAAACCTGAGCAGTTCCTAAATCGTTGCAGGCTCGAAAGATGACTGCAGTCCATTTTGAGATATCAGGGTCATTTTCTAGGTACTTGAGCTCTACCTCCGACACTGGCTTGGGCCCGAAAATGAAGGCATGTATTGCCATTGAATAGACTCCAACTGAGATTCTCGCATTATTCATATACGCGTCCAGTGTCGGTTGACAGCCATAGTGGTACCACCTTGATTCGTTTAAGTAGCTTCTTAATAGAGTAGTCCACTGATTGTATGGATTGGATGTCAGGCACAAGCAAACTTATTACCCACATTTCAGGATAAAAAATCTGAATAAGACAAATTATTTACCGCATTTCGGAGAGTTGACAAGGAACTAAATCCATTTTTCGCAAGGCTAAGGCAAGCACACTCATTGACAAAGTTATTTAGCGTCATGTAGCACATCTTCATATGATTTGGGAGTTTTTCCAGGGCTTCATAATCCCATCTGGTATTTTAGATAAGAAACCAATTTAATTTGAATGACAGAACCTTCTGTTTTTTTTGTGAAACTAAAGTTACGAGATTTCATGCACAAACCTCTCAATGGCACTAGTTAATATCTCAAGTTCATCCAAGGCTCCGTTGACATCATAAACATCATCAAATGTTGTCAGTAATGCTACTGCTTGAGTGAATACCTTCCTGCTCAACTCATATTCAGGCTCCCAGTAGATACTTGCACTCCATAAGTACGAAATCACCAAGCTGTCTCTGATAAAGTCTATAGTTTTCGCAAGTCCTAGATTCTCCCACCATCTAAACAGACCAAAAATAATTATTAGTCATAGGTTTCACTTGGTTTCTTCATCAATCAATCTGCCTAGAAAAATGTAATCTGTATAATGCCTTGAAAGATCCTGGAGCTCATCTTGGTACATCCCCTGCACCCTGTTGAAGTCCAACTTGGCAAGTTGGAGAAGACAAGAGTTCATGCCATTCTTTTTTGGATATATTTCTATAAACCACCTTGCTTCTAATCTCCGAGCCCTCCAGTGCAAAGGTAGCTCAAAAGCATGAGTCAGCAGTGCGTAGAGGTATGTATCAGCCACCAGATTTTCACTGGTTATAAGATTACTTAAGTATGTAGAGGAAAAGTTCAGTCCCTCTTCCATAATTTCCTCACCTTCGATGGACAAGAATGAGGCTTCATACAAACTTAACATTCCTTTGATATCTTGTAGAAGGCTCAGCTTGAATGCGCGAGTATCTTTGTTGATAAAAGAGTTGAAAATGTCTGCAGAAAAACAGCATCATGAGCATCATTGCATGCAGTATCTCTCGACTCTTGATCAGACAAGTTAATAACTCATTCATACCTGGAGTAACAAAATACCCGTTTTGTCTGAAAAGCCTGAAAGTGAGAGCCAAGGTATGTAAATCTTTTGCAACCAAGTCGTAGCACCCATTTTGTAAGTCTTTATGGTAAATTCTATCCAGTATAGTTTTGATCTCGGTGCCAAAAAGATAAGCCACTCCAAGCCTCTGCAAGTCATCGATCAGCTCAAGTTGCTCTGAAGTGGCAGACAGATTCTGTAGCATATATCTAACTTGCCTTTTCAAACTTTCCACCTCCGTTCTGTAATTTTCATCCTGCACATGCAGCAATAGTTTCAGATTCCAACCATGTCATCAATCAGTTCAAGTAGTTCCGCCGCAAGAAAATTAAGTGTCCGGAGTGTACAATTGTACATACAGACAAATCATTCGGTATAGAATTCTGAATATGATGATAACCCCTAGCCAAATCTTTGTGGTTCCTCAGTTTTCTTATATCAGTGGGATCAACATGGCAGTCGGCACTACTGCATTGGACAGCAACTCGCAGAGGCATCTTTCGCACTGCAGGAACTTTCCCCACTGCAGTCATATGTTTTGATTCCTGCAGCTTTTCAGATGCACCAATCAGAATTGTAGAAACAGGCATCGTGCCAGTACAATAATGCATTTTAAGAAGAAAATTCGCACTACAATATGCCGTTAATGGATAACTGTAGTTATACATAATTGGCATCCATTCAATTATAGCTGTGTATTTCATATAGTGTCATTTAGGCTGCCAAAATGTAGCATTTATGATTTCCTGTCTCCAACTTGCAACGGTGGCCAAACTTATCATCTCCAGAAAATAAATGCAGCTACTACACATCAATGAATGGTTTGTTAAACAGCACTCTAAATTTTCCTTTAGACGATAACATCTTCTTCCCCTATATTACTCTCCTAAAAGGTAACATTCATTCCTTTAGACGTTAAACATCTTCTTCTTTTATCGATATTTACCGTTTCGCAGTGCCTACAAACTTATACAAGTAAAACCGCAAAAGAGAACTCCATAAAATGATGCAATGAACTATTTCATTTTCATCTTTGACAAACTACGCATGCCTAAACAAACAAACAAACAAACAAACAAACAAAATGCACCGGCTTTGTACGGGTTGAACAAGACCAAAGTAAAAAATGTGACATTTTTAAAACATGCGCAATTAATGAAAAATACATCTACAGCTAGCTCACCTCCCAGTTGGGAATCTTTCAAATCGAATAAATGTGACTGGACGTACGGTGTCGATTATGATGCGACATGAGACTTCCGTCGATTGAGATAGATTTGATAGAGTGACATAAGAAAGTTGTGACCTCGAAGATGATAGCAATCTGATTAGGTAGTGAGGAATTCATGGATCGGTTAGTGGGTATGAGTAAAGGCTCGAGCTTTCTTTGAGATTCGATCAACGGGGGAAGATTGAAGCAGATCAATTTCTAGGGTTTTCAGAGACTTGGGTTTTGAATGTTTCCCCCAGATTGAACGGCATATTCGGTTCAATTACGAAATACAGAGTGAACCGGGCCGTTCTGTTCAACTATACAATTGGACCGGGTCATTCTAACTTGTTTAAGGTCAGTCGTCCTTCTTTTATTTTCAATTATATATTTTAATTTTTACTCATATTCTAAAAAATAAATTATTTTCATCCACATACTCTCTTCCTTTTTTCCATATTATAATGAATGTTTAATTTTAGACACGAAATTTAAAAAATATGAAAAAAATAAATGTGATAAGATAATAAAGGAAGAAATGGATAATTAATGATGTTAGAAAAATAAATATGAATGTAAAAAAAAGAATATTTATTAATGGAGACATGAAGAATATTTTAGAGGAAACATTAACTATAATATTTAAAATCATCTTATGTGACAAACAGAAACGGACGGGAGAGAGTTCATGAGCGCCACTATTTAATGAAAAATAATTAAAAGATCAATTGAAATTAGGTTAAGAAATAAACATAGCTGAGATCAGCTTGTGATGACAACTGAGACTTTTGTAACCTGAGCTAATCTGAAGTAAGCAAGGATTTATTGGCTTTTTGGATTTATACTTAACTGACTGAAGCTTGACTAAATAAAGAGACGGAAAATGAGTAATATTATCAAGCTACGTGACTGATCTACCTAACAGAAGCTTTCATAAAGGTATTCCGGCTACCATTACTGTGTTTTGTTCACCTCGGAGATCTGGTGGAGAGACATTTTCCACATGCGAGGACTTTAAGCATGGTTTTTGGCCTCTTTGTACGAAGTTTTAGCCTCCCAAGCTGTGAACAAGACGCTTATAAGTAAATATTTTGTCAAGTGGAACAAAGTCACAAAACCATGACTTTGGTGGGTGTGAATGGAAAAAGAGCATAAAAGTAAAAATTATTATGAAGAGCAAGCAAATTATATCGAAATTACTATACATGGGATACTGCTACTACCTTGCGTGGAGTAGCTCCAGATGCCTTCCAGCAAAATAAACTTCTGGATCTCGATTCCAGTTTCCTGGAAATATAGACTTCGTTAAAACAAGGCACAAAGAAAAGATTTCTTTTTTAATTTATTATTTTATGCGTATTCAAATACATCACACTTTTTTTTTTTGATTGAATACAAGAAAAAATGAGGGATTTAAGATGTTTTGAGCAAAGAGTGAGGGATAAAATGAACTTACAAATTTTCCTGTTCAAGCTTTTCAGCGATGGAAACTGCTTTGCGCCTTGACCATCCGATATTCTGTGAACATCCTTCTGCTTGTTGTATAACATGGGCTAGGGATATTTTACTTGGCACAATGCTTCGGTTTGGATTTTGGCCTCCAAGCGACCTCCTTTCTGGCAATGACACACCAACCGGTCGTCTATGTGGAGATGTTGCCTTCCCTGCACCTGCTACTTCTGCATCTCTTTTAACAATATTTGACTTGGCTCCTACATTAGAGGGCGATACCTCTATGATTTCATTCCTTCCTGTTGCGAGGGAATTTTTGTCAACGATTGCAGAAAATTTTAAGATACATCTCATGAGCGTTTTGATTACCAGTATGCATTATTCTGCTATTAGCGCTCGACTCTGGATCTCTAGACATTTGTGGTCTAACTTCAGAGCCTGATATTATTACTGGCATTGTACAACCTGCACCTACGTCACATCTAAGTTCTAACGTTACAGGGCACCCCACAACAGATTCAAAAGCTGGTATGATATGATCGCTCAACTTCTCTGCCTTCGATTTTGCGATGTGCGAACTGAACACTAGCTGGACAACGGGAGCTGTAGAGGATTAAATATAATTATCAAACATTGATGATTCTAATTTGCATGTCTAACAAATGTGAAATTTTGAGCAAAACTGATAATGAGAAATAACGTTTAAGAAAAACTATAAAAATGCGCAGAAACTGAAAATATTAGGAGAAGCACATTATCCAAAAAAATGATTGGGATGCTAACTGAGACGTACCTGCTCCAAAGCTAACAGAAACCAGCTTTCCTTCCCGGTACATAAACTGTTTAATGCTGTTTATCTGTATATTTTCCAAAGCATCTAACCAAATCTCTTCTATATCCGTCTGAATCTGATCCATAACCTTACTTCCAACAGCTCTACTCCTATCAATGGAATGTGTAGAAGTCCTTCGGGGCTGTATCCCTTGATCGGGATATCTATTTCCCTCATTAGTTATTCTACTTTTACTTAAACCATGAGAAGTTCCGGCATTAAGATTATCCATATTACCTTGTGGCAGCCGTCTACCATAATTTGTTATGCCATCGTACTCGGTCCAAGAAGTATCTTGTATAATAGAATTATTCTGGTGCAAAGGACTGTGATTGGAATGTGCTTCAGCAGACGATCCGAGCAACATATATTGTTGATCTGGCGCAAGTTGCAGCAGTGCAGCTGTTAACCAAGTTAGTTTGTCATTTGACGTTCTTAATTGCTTCTCAGTTTCAGACAGTGTTTTGAGAGCCTGGCGAAGTTTCTCGGTATCTTCTTTAGACACTGAATAGCAAGGGATATGATGGAACCGAGGTCAGTTACATTAATCAAGGACTACGAAATTTTGTTTGAAAAAGAAAATCGGCAATTTAATCAAGTCAGTCTGAAGCGATAAAAGTTAAAAGAGTTCCTAACGCAAGTTGCGATATTATACTTACAGGTTTGGTGTTTAAAGAACCTCCTTCGCGTGTCTTTTGTGAAATCATATCCACCAGCAAGGATATCAGTTATCACAGTGGCAAGTTGGGACATCAAAGCCAACGGCTCGACACCAGTTTCCATTATCTCTCGCAGATTTTTTACAGTATTAACTGTGTCCGCGGATATAGCCAGATCAAGTAAATCCACCAATTTCTCATCGGATATTAACCCAACCTGGTAAAGAGACATGCCATCAGCTTATTTATGTACATAAAAACATGCAGAGAAAATATGACAAGACAAATATTGCAAAAAAAACGTAGCACGGAAAAAGATACCAATTCTTGAACCAGTGAGATCGAAATGTTTTGTCCAAGCAAACTCAGCTGTTCGAGAGTCATCTCCGCATCCCTTAATGACCCATCAGACCGTGCCACAATAAGTTTAAGAGCGTCTTTATCAATTTCCAAATGCTCTTTTCTAGCAATCCATTGCAACGTAAGAAAGATATCTGTGTCCTTCAATTTTGGGAAAAAAAACCTCTGACACCGGGATATTATTATATGAGGCAAAACATCAAGACCTGAACAAGCTAGGATACAAACCACACGCCTTGGCGCAAGATCAGCAACTCTAGAAATAGCACTCCAACACTCGGGAGATAAGGTATCACATTCGTCGAAGATGAACACACGATACTGCGAGGGTGCTTGCAAGATTATCATATTTTCAAGCTGATCCATAATACCTTCAAAATCAAAACGGCTGACGGGACCTAGTTCTTGAATATTGTGGCTCTTTCCCATGTCGTATGCAACACAAGGATGGCAAAACCCACAAGGTCTCGCTTCATCTACAGAGTGACAATTCAAAGCTCTTGCAAATATGCGAGCACAAGATGTTTTTCCAGTTCCGTGAGGACCATAAAAGACGTAAAGAAATCCCACTTTTCTTCTAACAATGGCATTTGATAAAGCCTGTGCTACCAAATGTTGACCAACCAAACCTTTGAATGTCCTAGGCATATATTTTTGTGTCAGACTTTGATGTCTACTATTTCGCTGCTTTCTAAACATGTGGCGGTCACCAGATATGGCCTCAGAGGTGTAATCTGATTCAAGATCACGCTTTGACATGTGATTTGAAAAGATACCAAGTTCGCCAGAATAATCATGCGTCCACGCTGCGCTATCTGAGTTAGCCTGTGACCCGGATGCGTCAACAAGCAGCGGAAGGGCCTCACGATCAGACCTAGTCGAACCTTCAGAATGATCCAAACCAACAGGTAGATTTGACAAAACTCTCCCCTTAGGACTTGCACCCACATTCTTTAGCCGTGGGTCAGTTAAACCACAAGACAAACTCCTTCCAGCCCTATCAATGAAAGTTCTACTTCTATGATGAATTCTTGACCAATTCCACGGGATACCGCACCCATTTCTCGAAACACTGGCAGCATTTTTGTCAGATACTTCTTCGTTACAAGCGTGAAGCTTTGGGCGCCTCGCAGATTGAGAAACTGAATCAGGCGCAGAGGGAATGCCAATTTGTGCTCTAAAATCTCTAGATGCAGTTGTCTGGGTTCTTCTCGCACTTCTGAATTTACGCCTTCTAGCCCTGTGCGCCCCATTACCACTGAAGCTTTTGTTATTTGTTGTATTAACTATATCAAGCATGTTACTTATTTCATTAAACTTAACTTGAGAGGTTGACATACCGTCACTGTTCTCGCCAACTTCATATAACTGCTCCGATATTGTCTTGTTTTGGTAATCTTGGCTTTCCTTACCTTTTAGTTTGCCCATTTTTCCTTTCGCCTCAACTTCATGGTCCGGATAAGTCCATCCTACATCTCCAACACCTTCCTCCTCATCAACCGGAACATCAATATTGATGCTCCTCTGACTTGCCTCTCCTCTACTAATTCTTTGATTTCTTCGACCTCTACTCTTTCTACTCCGGTCATTCGCTATACCAATGTCATTCAGAGTAGCTATATCCTCACCAGGAGCAACCTTTGATGCATCTTTATTTCGTGAAATAAATTTATCACGCCTACCACGCTCATTACCTAGTGATCTCCTCCCTTCTTGAAACAAATCATCATTTTCTAATCTCTTAGCCAACAACTCAGCCACCGACGCTGAGTGCCATGAGCGAGGAGTTGCTGAAGGATCCTTTAAAGATCTAGAGCGTTGTAAAACAATCAAATCTCTCATAAAAACCCTATCCGAAACAACCGGACTGTGCTTATGCATATGGTTTTTCAAGTGTATGCAATTTGTCAAATGTACATGGTTCCGCAGATGATCACTAATGTTACCATTGGCATCCTTCAGCACCCTGTCCCTCAAAACCCTAGTCATAATCAACGCTTAAGCTGGATCATCCTCACGAACTTCACTACTTTCTCAAACTCAGCATCAGGCCATCATGACACCACTGCCACTGTTAAAAACCTCAAAACATAAATCAAATATGCAATGTCAAAAATCGATATTCACATTCTAAATCTCACAAACACAACAACTCAAACAAATGTAGCAGTATTGAGACTTGAGAACCTAACACAATCAATCAACATAAATGAAGTTAAAAACCAAAATTCACACACCTCAAAAAACACAATGTAACTAAAAATCCAAACTTTAAAATGCAGAAAAATTTCATCCACAGATCCAATTGGAATCCAACTCAAATCATCAATTCCTCACATAATAAAAAAATCCAAGAAGCCAAAAATACCAAAACGATTGAAACTTTAAATGCGAAGAAAATTAAATTCGATAGTAAAATCAAATTAAAACACACCTGAACGGCAGAAGCACAAGAGACACGCTTGCCCCATGAAAACCCAAATCCCAAATCAGCAACCAACTTCACTTGCAAATCACGAGACTGATTGCTTGCTGCTGACAATGACAAGGGTGTTGCAACAAATAGTTGGAATCTGAGTCGGTGGTAGTTGTGAGGTTGAAGAAGGAAAAAGATGCTGGGCTATAGCGAAGGGTGAAGGTCTAGCTAGATGAAGAGAGAGATGATGGGATGTGGGTAGGAGTCAGAATCTGGGAAGAGTGACGAGGAGAGTGTTGCTCGCTACAATCCAATTAGGGTGTGTCCGTTGGGAGTATGCACTGCTTGCAGCTTGAAATTGAATTATTTTTTGAATTTTTAATTACCAAAAATCAAGGATTTTGCTATATTTGATTTTTCAAATTAGTATGGAAAATGGAAATAAATCAATTTGAGGATTTTTTCCATTTTGATTTATTTAATTTGCGTAAAAAGGTTGAATTATTTTTAAATGTGTAATTTTAAATTGTGGTTAAATAGGATAATAAAGTAACTGTGGCTTTGTATTTAATGTGATGAATGGAAGGCGACATTAATGTCTTCTGAAAGTGAAAAAAAAGTTAACATAAACCAAGAAATCATTCAATAGAATGGGAGGAACTACTGAACTGCATATGAATTAAATGTTTCTAGAAGTAGCTGTAAAGGTTAGTTATTTGTTTGACGTTTGAGCTGACATGTCTGGATGGGGCTTAGGTTGATGGACAATCAAGAATCAAGCATACACAAACGACTGACTAAGCGACATGGTTGGAGAACAACAAGTAAACATGAGATTAGGGATGTCCAATGGGTCGGGCCGGGCCGGTCCTAGCCCTAAATCGTAAGGCCCGAGCCCGGCCCGGCCCTAAATATTCGGGCTTTTTTAAAAATTTCGGGCCGGGCCGGGTCGGGCCTCATTAAAATCGTAAGGCCCACGGGCTTTTCTAGGCCCTTTGACTTTAGGGTTTGACCGGGCTTTGACCGGTTTTGACCGAACCCAATTTCAATTTTAATTCGTTTTTAAATTTTAATTAATTTGAAATACATATTTTAAACCAATTTAGTTATAAATATTTTTATAATAATAGTTTTAAATAATGTGTTCAACGAATAGTCTATATTTTGAATTTACTTGTAATATAACGAACTTAAACAATATTATATGCGTTTAGAATAGATATAAAATGTTTGTATATTGTTGTAAGTTCTTGTGATGTTATATAAATGATATAAATATCATATACTTTAAATTTGAAAATAATATATTTATTTAAAAATTATTATTTTTGATCGGGCTTTTTCGGGCCTTGGACCGGGCCGGGCTTTTCGGGCTTCGGAATTCAAGCCCTAGTCCGGCCCGGAGCTTTCGGGCTCGGGCTTTTTTCGGCCTTGGGTGCGGGCCGGGCCGGGCTTGGACCGGGCTGGGCTTGGACCGGGACGGGTCTTAGGGCTTTTTTAGGGCTTTAGGGCTTTCGGGCCCGATGGACATCCCTACATGAGATCACAAACACAGATGATTGTATAGTACTTGTAAATTGTAATACTTTCAGTGCAAGCAAATCTCAAAAAAGGGTTGTCCGTTGTCATTCACGCATCTTGCAGACTGCCTAAGAGTTTTGTTGATGACACCGACTTTTGATGTATACAGATCGTAGGCTTTATCTTCTTGTCCCAATTTTTTCGGAAACAAAAATAAAGTGATGGATAGTATTTTAATAAATTTACAAAATTTATCAAATATCCTCCTGTGAGAATTAGACATGTATGCAGGGAATTTGGGTGTCGGATATTAAGGTTAAAAATGTGTGATACACATTGTTGGATCGAGGTTAGCTTGTACTTCTAGTCGCGAGGGTCGACTTGTCCCTCGATACGACTAGTCGCAGCGGAATAAACACGAGTAAGTAATAAACACAAGTAAAACAGTACTCACGATTTTAGGTGGAAACCCAACTGGGAAAAACCACCCCTTCCAGCAGCAACTGGAAGGATTTTCAACTTCAATCTTTATTAATGTCCTCGAACCGAATACACTTGAATCAGCCAGTACAACTCCTCGTCTACTACTGTTCTAAGCTGCACCCCTTGATTCTCAGGCACCAACTAAGTCGAAGTTCTTGCAGCAAGCCGTCCCAAGCTAGAAGTATCTAGCCTAACACTAAAAGCCCTCAACCAACGTAGTAAACGCGGTCACGCTCGCTCTCCTTGCTGCCGTTGCTCGTCTCCTTGTGCTTTGGTCTCGATCGCCTCTCTAGCTATCTCACAAAGTCACACGGCTACAAGCTGCTGCACCAGGCTTTTATACTAAGCCTCTCCTCTCAAATCAATCCTACAATCCATGTAAAATCTGATTAGGCAATATCATATCTATTCAAATCTTTGTTCAATATTTCTTTTCTAAACTCTAAAAAGTAGTTAGAATATTATCTCAACTCAAAAGGCAGTTAGAATATCATCAAAATCGATCTAATCAATATAGGCAACAAGATATACTTCCCTGATTTTTCTGAGTCCGAAATATCAGGAACTGCCAACGACTTCAGACTAGTCGTTCAGTAAGTCCAGTGAAGCACAATTCTGCACACTCAATACACTAGTCAGTATTGATCACTTGTCATCATCAAAACCCCAAGGGTTCAACAATTTCCCCCTTTTTGATGATGACAAACAATCTGGAAGAATAAGAACAAGACAAGTGATGTGCAGACTTAATTACCGACCAAGCTACCGAGCATTCCCCCTAAGTCCATGCGCTAGGTCCTCTTGTTAAGGTTCCTTAGGAACTGAGTGAACTGAGTCCTTTACCTGCACATAACAGCCACTACTTCCCCCTTTTGTCATTATCAAAAACATCATAATCTGGGTTAGTAAAACAAGGCCAAGTAAAACACCAAAATATCAGTCAAGCATACGCAGGTGTAAAAGAAGTGCAGTTCAACATAAAACCACCCGTCACATCGGGCAAAACAGGACAAGGTCAGTCAAAAGTTTCAAAAAGAAAAGAGAAAATGTGCTAGGTCGAAACTGAAGGGCCTTAGGGACTGGTCATCAGAGATCAAGAGGTGCGACTGGTGGTCTGACCCGCAATAAACTGATCCATCTTCAGCAACTGATCCACCTTCTCATTCAGAGAACGAAGCAAGCCAATAATTTCCTTCCTCTGAGAAACAGCACTTGTATCCTCAGCTTGCTCCTTATCCTCGTGATCATCATCCAGGTCCACTACTGGTACTGGCTCCTTCTCCTTTTCCTTCTCCATATCTCTAGCTCCTCCCTCAGCCAGCTCGTACTTGTGCACCCAACCGATGCCTTCACTCCAGGCATAGTTGATGCGACCCATGTGTCCTTCATTCAGTTGGCGAGAGCAGCAAACCTCAATCTTCGGGCTATAAGCCTTGAAGTACAGGAGAATCATCTTGACCAGTCTGGGGTATGGTAGCTTTTTGGACAGAGATTTCCTCACAACCACCATCAGTTGGAGGATAATCTTAGGCAGATTGACTGGTGCCCTTGTCAGAATTTTCCATAATAAAACCTCCTCATATGTGGTGGGAACAGTGTGCTTACCTCCTCTTGGCAGCAAACACAGTGCTAAGTACTCCAGAAGCACCCTAGAGATCACCGGCATATTTTCTCCCTTGCCCAGCACAGCTTCATGGATCTCTGCCTCAGCCACATCCATGGGGATTCCAGCATTCAACTCATCATACCCCTTGCACGGTATTTCCAGAATAGTAGCAAGGTCTCTCTCACTGAACTTGAATTTCTCCTTCCCAATCTTAAAGCGCACAGTCAATAATTCACTACCAGGCACAACCTCAAGCGACTTATAAAATTCCTTTACCAGGCAACATCTACCATTGCTGGACCAACAAATAACTCATCCCAGCCTTGACACGTAATCAGATCAACCACAATACCAAGATCATTATCAAACAAATAGTCAGGATCAAAAGCCATGTCTCTGATGATACCTTGGCATGCCTTATCCGAGGACTTGGGGAAGTCTTTGGCTGCGTCTTTCCTCGCCTTCACCTTACGGTCACCAGAGACAGTTGACTCTGCCTTCCTCTTGTTGCTTGGCAGTATGCCGGAAGCAACTTCCTTTCCTTTGTTTCTGGTGCCGATTCTCCTGCCCAGAGAGATTCCCCTGCTCAGACTCTCCTCTTGACTGGTCTGAGAGGTCTGTTTGCCGTCTGCATTGTCATCCAAGGACTCCTCATCCTTACCATCGGCTGACACTGACCGTTTCCCATCATCCTTAGATGGAGCAGGTGGCTCCTCAGTAACCTTCTGTGCATCAGTGTCAGCCTTCTTCTCAGGGCTTAGAGGGCATCAGACTGACAGAAGTTCCGACCTGTTCAACACCTTTGACCTGACTCGCTATCTCCCGAGTCCTCTCATTCTCCAAGCCCATACCGTCAAGTTTCTCCGCTGAGTTTTCCTTCTCAGATTTATCGTCATCCTTGGGAATAGACTTCACAACATCCCCAACCATAGTGTCAATTTGCTCTTCAGTTGGTGCGAGCGGCTCAGCCGGTGGTGCGACACTCTGAGGGGCTGCAGTTGTGGAGGCCGACGCCTTGGCGGTCTCGTTTGCTGCCGTCGCCTGTTGCATCTTCTCCATTGCACTGGCCATAGCTCTCAACTCCTCTGGTGTAAGCAGTGCGGCAAGATTGAATTTTGAAAAATCCATCGGAGTGAGCTAGGGTTCGGATTGGGGATTCAGCGATTAGGGTTTCGGCGATTAGGGTATTGACTCTGCTGCAGCAGACTTTGGCGTGTGAAGGCAATTAATCTCAACGCTCCTAATAAATACTTTCAATACCCCTCGAAATATTCGCTTACCAAAATTCAAATTTCAAATCGATTTCCAAAATTATCCAAATCCATCACATCTCTTGTATTGATAAGTCCAAGCGTTTTCTTCGGGTGTAACAAACTCTGTGTCTTATTGGTCAATCCAGTCGGTGCCGAACGAGTGCTGTCTGACAACCAAATCTTACCACTAGTCTCTCTGATTAACCAGTCCCGAGGTATACTGTGAAGGAAGTAATGTGGTAGTTGTCCAAGTGACAGAGAAACATTACTCCAAAGAAAAATGTGTTAGTCAGAGAATCATATAAACACACTCAAGCATATGATCATTTTAGTATATGTGTGTATACTCTACCACTAGTGTCTCCTAACTACTAGTCAAAACAGATGGGGAATGGAGACAGCTAGTTCTGGAATAGGCTAGGGATGGTCTCAACTACTTCCTTTGGGCTTATAATGTGGGAACAAAATAGGAAGTGTTGTTAGGTCACAAAGAACATACTGAATTATATCACAGTTTTACCATATGTGACGGGAGTCTTAAGCTGTACTGAAGCTACTAGTACACATGATATGTGACCTCCACTCGGTGATCACTAGTCACTTCTATCTACTAATGCACAGAGCATGAATATTCAGATCAGACAGAGATTAGTAGTAGAAGTTATATACTGATTGGGATAGAGAGATCATACCCAGCTCCATTCGGAGCCTTTCGAAGAGTTCCCTATGCAAGGCCTTCGTGAAAATGTCAGCGACTTGATCGTCTGTCCTACAGTAGTTCATTGTGACTATTCCCTTTTCAACCCAGTCTTTTAGAAAGTGATAACGTGTCTCTATATGCTTTGTTCTAGTGTGCTGCACAGGATTCTTAGAGATTTCAATAGCACTTGTGTTATCACAGAAAATAGGAACTGAAAGTAATTTAAGACCATAGTCACTTAGCTGTTGTCGGAGCCATAACAGCTGAGAGCAGCATGCAGCAGCTGCCATATACTCTGCCTCTGCAGTGGAAAGTGCCACTGAATTTGTTTCTTGGAGACCAGGAGACTAAACATGAGCCAAGAAACTGAGCTGTTCCAGAGGTCGACTTCCGATCTATTCTGCTTCCAGCGAAGTCTGCGTCGGTGTATCCCACAAGTTCTAGCGATTCTCCTCTAGGATACCACAGCACCAAGTTGTCAGTTCCCTTAAGATACCTGAGTATTCTTTTAACTGCCTTCAAGTGTGTTTCTCTGGGGTCAGCCTGAAACCTGGCACAAAGACAAACACTATACATTATATCTGGTCGGCTAGCAGTTAAGTAAAGAAGTGAACCTATCATTCCCCGATAGAGTTTCTGATCAACTGGTGGAGCTGACTCGTCCTTCCCAAGCGAGTCATTTGGGGATATCGTGTACTGAAGTGTTTGGCATCGCCCATACCAAACTTCTTTATCATCTCCCTCAGGTACTTCTGTTGGTAGATCTTGGTTCCTTCCTTTTCCTGTGACACTTGTAAACCAAGAAAGAAGGTGAGTTCTCCTTCCATACTCATTTCAAATTCGGTTCTCATGAGCTCTGAAAATTCTTTGACAAGAGAAGTGTTAGTGGATCCAAAAATAATATCGTCTACATAAACTTGAACAACTAGTATATCACTTCCCTTTTTCAGTAAGAACAAAGTCTTGTCTACCTGTCCTCTGATGTATCCATGATCGAGTAGAAACTGGGACAATCGCTCATACCAGGCGCGAGGGGCCTGTTTCAAACCATACAGTGCTTTCTCCAGTCGGTAGACATGATTTGGGAACTGGTGATCTTCAAAGCCAGGTGTCTGAGACACATACACCTCTTCTTTCAGAATTCCATTCAGAAAGGCCGTCTTAACGTCCATTTGGTACAACTTGAATCCATGGTAGCAGCATACGCAATCAGCAGTCTGATTGCCTCCAGTCTTGCCACTGGTGCGAATGTCTCATCATAGTCTATGCCTTCCTGCTGGTTATACCCTTTGACCACCAATCTTGCTTTTTTCGTACTGTTCCCTTGATCATCAAGCTTGTTCTTGAATACCCACTTGGTACCAATGATGGTCCGGTCAGATGGACGAGGGACTAGTTCCCAGACTTTGTTGCGCTCGAACTGGTGGAGCTCTTCTTGCATGGCTACTACCCAGTCTGGATCCTTCAGTGCTTCAGTCACCGTTTTTGGTTCTGCAAGAGAAACAAAGGCAGTGTTAGCACAGTAACTCAATAATGCAACTTGACCATTACCACTAGTGTTCTGTGACGAAAGGTTAGGAAGTTCAGTGTGATAGTCTCTGAATTTGATCGGCGGATGACTCTGTCGTCCACTTGTTCTGGGAACTCCTTGATGTTGCTGTGTCTGCATTCTCTCTTCTGGTGGAGCACTTCCAGAGCCTGGTGACTGATTATCCTCATTTGCTTCATTTTGTCCATCATCAGCCACTGGTTCCACAGCAGTATCTTCTTCCTTGTCAGATCCTTCATCTTCTGCATTGTTGTCATTATGAGCCCCTTCTCCTCCACTTGTTCCTTGAGGCACAGGAACTGGTTCGTCTACAGGATCTTCTTCTGGAGTCCACTCATCTCTGGTCAGTTCGAAGTCATCATCGTCATCTTTTGTCAGCTCCAAGGTTCTCACAGACTTTCCTCCCATTACTGACTCATCGAACCTGACATGTATTGACTCTTCTACTCTCTTCAGGCGATGATTATAGACTTTGTAGGCTTTGCTTGAAGATGAGTATCCAACGAAAGTTCCTTCGTCACTTCTAGGATCAAACTTACCGAGACTGTCCTTACCATTATTGTGCACATAGCACTTGCAACCGAAGACACGCAGGTGAGACAGATTTGGTTTTCTACCCCTCAGAAGCTCATATGGTGTCTTGTCAATCCCTGGTCTCAAGTAAGCTCTATTGATGATGTAGCATGCGGCATGTAGTGCTTCGGCCCAGAAGTTTCTAGGAAGATTACTGGCTATCATCATGGTCCTAGTCATGTCCTCTAGAGTTCGATTTTTCCTTTCAACCACTCCGTTCTGTTGGGGGTCCTAGGAGCGGAGAAGTTATGACTTATACCTTCCAGTCTGCACAAGTCAAGAAATTGAGAGTTCTGGAACTCTGTTCCATGGTCAGTACGTAGTGAGATAATAGATAAGTCAAGTAATCGTTCAACACTAGTTTTCCAATTTTCGAACTCATCAAAAGTTTCATCTTTAGTTCTAAGAAAGATAGTCCAGGTGTACCTTGAGTAGTCATCAACAATGACTAGTACATACCGATTACCTCCTCTACTCTGGACACGCATCGGTCCGCACAGATCCATATGAATCAAGTCTAGAGGCTTCTTGGAACTTACCCAGTCCTTTGATTTGAAGGAGCTTCTCACCATTTTACCTTTGGCACAGGAACCACATACTCCGTTCTCAGATTCCTTCACGCTGGGTAATCCTCTACTAGATTCTTCTTTGGAGTTTGAGAGAAGACGTAGACTGGCATGTCCTAGTCTTCGGTGCCATAAGTCAGAATCATCTGAGTGCGACACAAGGCACAACTCCCCTTCTGGCTCAAACGAGTGATCGACAATATAGACATTGTTATTTCTTATTCCCTTCAGAAGAATCTTTCCTGTCTCAATACGCTCAACCAAACAGTCAGTGTCAGTGAAAATAATTCGATTTTTACCTTTTTGCGACAACTGAGCAACACTTAGCAAGTTATAACTTAAACCCCTAACATAACTAACATCTTCAACTTGAGTAGTACTAGACAGACTTACAGTACCGATCCCACAAATTTCACCTCTGCTCTTGTTTCCAAAGGTGATCGGTCCTCCTTGATGTTTATTGAGGTTAGAAACCACTCCTTGTTCCCTGTCATGTGGAGTGAGCATGCGCTGTCTATGAACCACCTTTGTCCCTTCTTCCTTACCTGCAAGGAAAACATCAGTCTTACGGACCCAGATTGACTTGGGCTTAACTGCTTTAGATTTATAGGAAACAGCATTAATAAATTTATTATTAGGATTAGGTTTCCATTCTGTTCCAAGATCAATCTTTCTTCTTGGAGTTTCCCTAGGTCTTCCTCCTGTGGAGTCCAGTGTTGTCTACAAGTGTTGTCCAGTCCAGTGTTGTGGTCGTTCCTTATGATAGTGAGGTGAGGACTGTCTCTGTCTGTCCAGTGTTGTGGTCGCTTCTCATGATAGTGATGTGCGGTTCATAGCCTTGAGAGTACCTTTGTTGTGATCTCATGGGTTCTTTCCACTTGTGGTTCCCCCTGACTTCCTGACCATGATTCCTAGTGTACATCTCATTCCTCTCCTATCAGCTTTTAGCTTACCACATTCTCTGCGGTAATGTCCATTATTACCGCAGTGCCAGCAAACACGGTGCGATCTCAAGTTTACGTACTTACTGTTTCCCGGTCTGAACGGTTTACCCTTCTTTCTTTCCTGGAAGTTCAATGGTCCAGTGTTGTCTGCTTGCTTCTTCCACATCTGATATGCCTTAGAACCATCAAATGGCACATACTGGTCGTTAGAATGATCCTTCGAAATTTCTGGCTAGTATGTGTTCTGTCAGAACTGGTGGAGGCAAGTGTTTTTCCTCAGCAACGTATCCAAGACCTGGTCGGAATCTTTCACTCAGTGTAGGTACCTTTTGTTCAGCATCATCAACAACAGGTGCCTTCATCTTCAGCTTGTCCAGTTTTGTGACCAGTTCTTCATTTCTTGACTTTCTTTCCAGTTCATCAGCCAGTTCTGTTTTCTCCTTTTCCAATTTCTGTATCTCATTCCTCAGTTGGTTGACTTCTCTTTCAGATCAGGACAGTTGTTACATTTGAGACTTCTTCTTAATCGCATCCTGAAGTTCTATAGCAGTACCAGACCATAAAGATTTTCCTCAATAAGACCTGCAATTTCAACTTTCTGCTCTTCCAATATACTACTCATTTCTTCATTACATCGGTTAGTTTTCTCAGGAGATCTAATAAATCAGCACGAGACATTTTAGAGAGAGTTAGTAGTACCTCATTATTCGCGTCATCTCCAAGTGCCATCAAGCAGACTTCCCGATTCACTGGTAGGTCACAGTCACTTTCTTCTCCTTCATCTCCCCATGCAGCCAGCATTGCTTTGCCATCCCTTTCAGTAGCAGGCTTTCCTGCCTTCTTTCTCAGACACTCAGTGATCTATGTCCTTTCTTTTGGCACCACCAGCATATGATGTCCTTCTTGTCTTTAGGACCAGTCGATTGTGTGTTCTGATTAGAGGACTGTGAGTTCTGGTTGTCTCTCTGTTAAACTTTCTGACTTTCCTCATAGCATCCAGTTTTGTCATTCTTAGTGCTCTGGTGATCAACGCAGTGGATTCATCAAGGTCCTCATCATCTTGAGCATCAGTCTGGACTAGTTCAAACGCTTTTCAACCTTAAGTGCCAGTGACTTGGACTTTGTAGCTTCTCTGGAGGCCGTCTTCCCTTTGAACACGATAGCATGTGACTGAAGTCTCGCTACAAGTTCTTCCAGTGTTATAGCTTTAATATCTGATTGAGCATGAAGCGCCATTGCTATGTGATCCCAGCTAGGATCCAGTGCCTGGAGGAACCGGTGAGTGATTCTCCAATCTTCCATCTTTTCACCCAGAAAGACCAGTTGTCCCACACATGTCTGGAACCTGGAGTGGAAAGTCCTCCAGAGATTCATTCCTTCCCTGAGCAACCGACTCATACTCCTTGAGTGCTGTCAATATTCTGTTCTTCTGGATATCCTCGTTCCCAGAGTACAATCTTTTCAGGGCCTCCCAGATCTCATTGGCAGTGTCATATCCTAGTATCTTCCGTTTGTCTCCTTCGGTCAGTGCTTGAAGAAGAACTTTTTGCACGATGATTCTTTCAACGATCCGATAGTCTTCTTCATCATAAAGGTTCTCATCCTTAACCAGCATCATTTGGTCCAAAATGGTTCATCTCCTCTAGTAATGACCTTCCAGACCTGAGCATCCAGTGAACACACATGTGACTTGAACTGTTTGACCCACCAGTCATATTCTCCCGATTTCAGTGGTGGGGGTGTCCAATCTCCGAAGTTTTTGGCCATTGTACCTGCAAGCTAACACTAATCTAGAGCACCGGGCTCTGATACCAATTGTTGGATCGAGGTTAGCTTGTACTTCTAGTCGCGAGGGTCGACTTGTCCCTCGATACGACTAGTCGCAGCGGAATAAACACGAGTAAGTAATAAACACAAGTAAAACAGTACTCACGATTTTAGGTGGAAACCCAACTGGGAAAAACCACCCCTTCCAGCAGCAACTGGAAGGATTCTCAACTTCAATCTTTATTAATGTCCTCGAACCGAATACACTTGAATCAGCTAGTACAACTCCTCGTCTACTACTGTTCTAAGCTGCACCCCTTGATTCTCAGGCACCAACTAAGTCGAAGTTCTTGCAGCAAGCCGTCCCAAGCTAGAAGTATCTAGCCTAACACTAAAAGCCCTCAACCAACGTAGTAAACGCGGTCACGCTCGCTCTCCTGCTGCCGTTGCTCGTCTCCTTGTGCTTTGGTCTCGATCGCCTCTCTAGCTATCTCACAAAGTCACACGGCTACAAGCTGCTGCACCAGGCTTTTATACTAAGCCTCTCCTCTCAAATCAATCCTACAATCCATGTAAAATCTGATTAGGAAATATCATATCTATTCAAATCTTTGTTCAATATTTCTTTTCTAAACTCTAAAAAGTAGTTAGAATATTATCTCAACTCAAAAGGCAGTTAGAATATCATCAAAATCGATCTAATCAATTTAGGCAACAAGATATACTTCCCTGATTTTTCTGAGTCCGAAATATCAGGAACTGCCAACGACTTCAGACTAGTCGTTCAGTAAATCCAGTGAAGCACAATTCTGCACACTCAATACACTAGTCAGTATTGATCACTTGTCATCATCAAAACCCCAAGGGTTCAACACACATCAATGATCAGTGCATTGAACATTTTTCATGCAGCTCTATTGAACTTTGCTATACATCCCAATTTATAAATTTTGACGAAAATGCCCTCCATATCACTGTTCAAGCAAATTTAAGTTTAAGGGTTATCAAAATACTCCTAAATCTACAAAAACCTAAAACAGGTGGGGGTTTGGTTTTAGGGGTAAACTTGTTTTTATGGGGCTCGGTACGCACCGTGGCCCATTGCATTGGACATATCATTTTTGGTGATACAATACTATCGTACCGATGAAAATAAAAAAATTGCCTATACTACTATACACTACTAAACTTTCACTGCCTCTATGAAAATGATCTAATACTGAGCATGTGATTGTAGGTTCCAAAAGCACATGTCTAAATAAACGACAATTTTCATCCAAGGGCATCATCTAAGATATGCTGGTACCAAACTAAGATTTACAGTTTAAAATTTTAGTGACACTGACACCAATCAGTAGTATCTGTTATCAGGAAAACATTTGCATTTGCTAATAGCTGAAGCAGAGCAAACTGTAGAGCAATATCAGGGTATAACTAGAAACGTAGTAAATACTTACTTATATACCAGGCACCACCTGAGCTGAGTTATGCTATCAAAATCCTTGAACTTGATGTAATGATGTAATCAGTGACTTGAGTGTAAGTCAGATAATAAATTGTCTCATATGACAAATTGAATGATAATTATAAATATATTAAATCTTTAATCATATAATTTTTAAATCGACTTTTGAGTCAAATTGAGGATTTGTTTAGTTGGCAAGGCCAGCATTGGGCATACCTTCCATTATCAACAAGAGAATCTACTGCTTGTTCAAGGCTAGACATTTGGCATCCTATCTTTTTTTTGATAGTAGAGAGCCTGTTACACAGGCACAAAGACAAACCAAAAACAACAAACAGACAAAACACCTAAAGACATCGAAGGCTCGAAACAGCGAAAGGGACTGCGTCAATCGATAACCATTTAGACCTTGTCGTTCTTGCATAACCTGCAATGCGATCCGCCAGGCAGTTATCTTCACGAGGAACATGCCCAACTTTCCATCCTGGGTGGTTCCTGATACCGTCTAAGCAACATGATAACCAGCCTCCATCAGTTCCATGATTCAAAGAACCCAGACCAACAGCCTGCACAATCTCTAAAGAGTCGGATAAAAATATACAGTCGATAACTTCAGCTTCCTAGCCATTCTCATTCCAGCCAGAAGAGCAAAACCTTCAGCATCTCTGGCGCATGGTGATCTGCAGTCGCATCCAAAGTTCACTGCACTTAAGACTTCTTTGTCGAGCCAAACAGCAGCGTATCCCATGGCATTTTCACTGAGCCAGGATCCATCACAAAAGATTGTAGGAGAGTCCTTCTCATAATAATCATTCCAAAGACAGTGACTTAGCTGCGTGTCGGATTGGTACATGGTTGCGGACACCTTCCAGGAGGCTTTCTCCACAGAGAGCCCAGGCGAGTCATGTCTTATGGAATTCCGACAGCCCCATATAACCCAGAAAGCACAGAGAAGTTTCCTCAGATCGCTGGTCGTGCAAGTGTCAAAACATGTGTGCAGCCAATCAGCCGGGGATGCGCATGCATGGAGGAAGAGAGATTTTCTCAGGGCAAGCATATCACCGATGGCTCTCATGTACCAGCAATCCTTGAACAAATGCAGCGAAGATTCTGTCTTGAACCCACAAAACACACATTCAGGGCTAGTCGGGACATCCTCGTTTTAGCAAATTGATCGCATCAGGGAGGCTGTTATGATAGAGACGCCAGATCATAATTTTCACCTTTCCTGGGAGACGAACATTCCACACAGCCTTCCAGAAGCCAGAAATCTTCGTCCAGTCCGATGGCTCACCCCGATCACACTCAAGCTTCGAATGTAATAGCGAATAAGCCGATTTGGTGGTAAACTCTCCTGAGCTCGACAGTCTCCAGAAGAACCTTCCTAAGTCTTGCCTTGGTATCACACCTTCAAGTAGATAGTGTTTGATCTTGAAAATACCCCGCCATGCATGAGAAGGTCTACTACCCAGCCCTGCTCGAAGAAAGGTCGTTCTGGGAAATATCGAGCTTTGAAGGTCATGCTAAGCAAAGATTGCGGCTTGTTCAGAATACGCCAAGCCTGCTTCATCAAAAGGGCATCATTAAACGCGGCCATATTACGAAACCCTAACCCACCTTTACGCTTATCCTTCTGAAGAGTCGAGCTCGACACCCAGTGCAAAGGAGCAGAGCTATTCCCTGATGACCACCAGTATCGCATCATGTTCTTTTGCAACCGGTTACAAACTGTAAGGGGAAGCTTGTAGCATTGCATGGCGTAAACCGGAGTAGCTTGACCGACGGACTTAATCAGAACCTCCTTCCCTGCACACGACAATAATTTAGACTTCCAATCATGAAGCCTCTTTGCTGCTCTATCTTCAACAGCGCTGAAAGTTTGAGTTTTGTGCTGCCCAATATGCATCGGCAGACCCAAGTACTTAGAATGTCTGTCGACACTAGCAACTCCAAAGATGCGACAAATTTCTTCCTTGATATGGGGATTAGTGTTCGGGCTGCAAACTAATTCAGACTTAGCGTAATTGATGGCCTGTCCAGACAGGGTTTCATATAGATTCAGAACGTCTTTGATCATCCGAGCTTCCGCAAGGTTTGCACGCAAGAAGATGAGACTGTCATCTGCAAATAGGAGATGGGTGATCGGTGGCGTATTGCGGCGCAGCCTCACACCTTGAAGACTGCCTGTCTCAGCCAATGAGTTCAGAGATGTCGAAAGCCATTCAGAGGCCAATATGAATAGGTATGGGGAGATTGGATCTCCCTGTCTGATTCCTCTAGACGGAGCAAAGAAATCCGAGCGCATATCATTGACTTTAACCCTGTAGCGGACTGTGCTTAGGCAGCGGACAACCATGCTGACCCAATCCTCCGCAAATCCCAAAAGCTCTCAGCATTTTGTCCAAGAAGACCCATTCAATCCGATCAAATGCCTTGCTCATATCCAGCTTTAATGAAATATAACCATCTCCCCTGCCTCGTCTGGTTTTGATGAAGTGTCCGATTTCGTGAGCCACTAAAAATATTCCTGTGATCAGGCGACCATTCACGAAAGCACTTTGATTGGGTGAGATAATATCGGGCAAAATAACTTTGAGCCTATTAGCAATTACCTTAGTGATAATCTTCATACACCTACATTGCATAAGCTAATAGGCCGGAAGTCCTCAATCGATTTGGTTTTGCACTTCGGTATAAGGACAATTTCTGTGCTGTTAGCTCACTGTGCAGCTGCGATCCATTCAAAAAGTCTAAAGCCTCCTTACACACATTGCTGCCAACAATGTCCCAATGCTTCTGAAAAAATACTGCAGGGAATCCATCGATCCCTGGAGCTTTGTGAGGGCCAAGCTGGAACAGTGCTGATCGCACTTCCTCAATGGTAATCGGGGCAGTGAGAGAGGCGTTCATGGACTGAGTGACTTTACGTTGCATGAAGCGAAGGGAGTTGCTCCAATCAATAGCTGCATGCATGACTACAGATCGAAAGATTGATTTGAAGTAATTGCAAGCAATGTCCGTCATACCTTGGCCATCATCAATGATGTTTCCATTACCATCAAGAAGCTTATCAATCCTGTTTGTCTTCCTTCTCTGAGTAGCCTTTGCATAAAAAATCTAGTATTTCGATCACCATCCTTA
>QZGG01001553.1:0-61168 GCA_006409495.1 Sedum album
TTGATTAATTTCAAATTATAGAAAAAATTTGCTATCTACAAATTGCCCCCTCAGTATCATGTTGTGCACACACTATTCGTGTGTTTGAGCGTGGTGATGTACTGATTCCTTTAACAGTTTACTTGGGGGTCGCTCATATTTTGAGTTGACTCTGTCATGCATCACTCTATTATTGTCCAATTTAGCGAATGATAATTTGCCCCCAGTGTTTTGTACTGATTGTATTTTCCTTGACTTTTCACTTCTTTGTTTTCCCACTCAATGAATGGCAATCTACTTTCCAACATTATTCAATTTTTGTGTCATCTCTTTACTCTGTTATCATCCTTTTGACGAATAATATTTTAACTTTATTTTCTCCATCTCATGAAAGTATAAACATACGTTCACGTGTATCTTCTTTTGAAATTTGACAGCTATTTTAATCTTTGACAAAATGATTTCCAATTACTTTGCTTTCACTATCTTCTTATTTATTGCAATTCCAAATAGTGCTTAAATGCGCCTCCATGCAATGGTAGTACATATCATATCCCCATAAGCAATTAAGGACACACACTCAATAATTGTCACATTTGCCTTCCACGTGTAATCTCATCATCAAGACATGAAAATGGACAACTATCGTGTGAGCTTTTTTTAACATTTGCCTTTCATGTGTAGTCCCATCAACAAGACAAACAAAAAGTTATCACGTGAACTTTAATTATTGTTAGAAATAATGTCACTAAAACAGAATCTAAAATATTAATAAATTATTGATTAAATAAACAGTAAGGAAATTGAGCAAGAATACTAAATCAGATTCGTTGAAGCTTGCTAGGCAATTTCCTTAAAGTATAATTGCCTCCCTATGAGCAGGGTGTGGTTTGACAACTTGCTTCCCAGGATACGACAGCAGGACTTCTACTGATTGCACAGATCAGGAGAAGCGAGATGGAGCAAGCCTTCAACTTCACCGGAAACAATTTCTATGTTACTGACTCAGGAGAGAGGAGGATTGTTTGCTGTGTATCTGATGAGTAACGAAGGGGGAGCGACCCTCCTTTTATACTGCTTTGCGCTAACTTAAAAGGAGAAAAAGACTCCTCCACTTCCCTATCATGACGTTGCAAATCCCCTGGATTTATGGAGATATGGGAAGACCCGATTTGATGCCAAAAAGATAATGCAGACTTAGTCAAGTCTGTTATTATCTCCTAAATCAAAACTACGCAGTTTTGACACTTAGGATAGTTACATAACATGAGGTTTAAAAACATGTCACACATGTACATAATTACTTATGAAACATATAAGTCTTGACATCCATTCTTCATGGATTCATACTTGTCATGTTTTCCATGCAACTTCGAATATCAATATCTCACTCGATACTCGATCAATTTTGGCATTCGAATAATCAATCTTATAGTACACCTTGCAAGGAATTTTATCAAGACTTGAACTATTCGATTCGATGTTCACAAGACACCGAAATTTGCTCTCGAAAATGAGACACTCAATTTCTCCACACATTTGAAATTAATAAAATTTCCAACAACCCCCCACATGAAGAAATCAAAAGTAAAAACTAATCTAGACTCTACATTGTAGTGATAGTTTATGCGGCCAACATCTGCATAGGATAGGTGTGGCAAAACTTTTGAACCTTCCCTTGAAAGATATGCATTCTTTACTGACTATTCATTAGACGCGATGTCCTTGAACTGTTCGTCTTATTGTGTAAACGAAGTGCACATCTTCCACAGATATTGTCCTGGCATACGTCCATTTCTCATGGGTGGGTTCGTTTCAGCCCTGAAATCCCAACCTGGTTCTGTGAGAGTTGCTAAAGAATTAAGCCCTCATTATTTTCCTTTGAAGCGGCCACACTTCTATCTCACATAGGTGATTCTTGTTCTGGTAATCCCGCATTACCCTTCTTCGAATATCTAATTCCTACTCCACAGAATCATTAAAAGCCTCAAGCTTATCCTCATACGGGAATCACTGATCATTAAGGAATGGGTCTGGGGTTTACCCCCACAGTGTCCTCACTTCGTCTCAGCAAAAGAGGTTGGGTTTTTCCTTTTACATTGACTTATTTCCTTAGGGCTTCAACCCCATTCCTTTAGCTGACTTCTCTACTAGGTCCCGATTTAACCCTTTGGTTAGCGGATCTGTAATATTCTCGTTGGACCTTATATAGTCAATACTTACGACTCCAGAAAGTAGCTGTCTAATGGTATTATGTCTACGACAAATATGTCCAGACTTACCATTATACAGGACACTCTGTGCTCATCCAATAGCAGACTGATTATCACAGTGTATGCAAATTGGTGGCACAGGCTTTGTCCACTCTGGAATATCCTCCACAAAATTTCTCAACCACTCAGCTTCTTCACCACATTTATCTAATGCGACAAACTCAGCTTTCATAGTTGATCTCTGATCACAGTTTGTTTTGAGGATTTCCAAGATATAGCAGCACCTGCTAAGGTAAATACATAACCACTCGTGGCTTTAGAATCCTTAATATCAGAAATGCAGCTGGCATCACTGAAACCTTCAATGACTCCGAGATCTCGGGTACGGTATAGTGAAAACCATAGTTCCGAGTAAATCGTAGATACTTCAGTACTCTCACGATTGCTTCCCAGTGTTCTGATCCTGGATTATTTGTATACCTTGCAAGTGTGCTTATGGTATAAGCAATGTTTGGTCTTGTACAGTTCATTAAGTACATCAGACTACCTATCACACTTGCATATTCCAACTGATTAACACTTTCCTTTCTATTTTTGGACAAGTGTTTTGAAATATCAATTGGAGTTCTAGACACTCAGGAACTACCTTTTCCAAATTTATCTAGAATCTTATCAACGTAGTGCGATTGATTCAATTTGAGACCATTTGCTGTACGTGTGATCTTGATTCCCAAAATGACATCAGCTAGTCTCAAATCTTTCATATCAAACTTAGAGTTTAATATTTCTTTTGTTGATTTGATCATGCCTTCATTGCTTCCCACAATTAGCATATCATCAACATACAAACACAAAATCACATATCCATGATTAGTGTTCTTAATGTAAACACATTTATCACACTCGTTGATTTTGAAACCATTTGACAGCATCACACTATCAAATTTTTCATGCCACTGTTTTGGCGCTTGTTTTAGACCATAGAGAGATTTAACAAGTTTACAGACATTCCTCTCTTGTCCTGGCACTACACAACCCTCCAATTCTCCATTGACAAAAGCAGTTTTCACATCCATCTGATGAATTTCCAAGTTGCGCAATGCAGCAATGGCAATTATCATTCTGATGGAAGTGATTCTAGTAACTGGAGAAAATGTATCAAAGTAGTCTAGACCTTCTTTCTGTCTATACCCTTTAACTACAAGTCTCGCTTGTACTTATCTATTGTGCCATCCACCTTCATTTTCCTAGTAAATACCCACCTAGAACTAAGTGGTTTATTACCAGGAGGAAGATCAACTAACTCCCATGTATGATTCTGCATAATGGAGTCAATTTCACCCTTTATGGCTTCTTTCCAAAAAGGACTCTCAACAGAGTTCACAGCCTCCTGATATGTTCGAGGTTCTACCTCTAGCATATATGTCAAGAAATCAGGACCAAAAGACTTTTCGAGTCTAGCTCGTTTACTACGTCTTAGGTCTTCAGAATCGGTCTCATTTTCAGGTTCATCTTCCTGAATTTGAGATGATTCTCCAATTTCCTCAGGAGGTAATTCCTGGTTAGGAGGATCCAGATTAGTTACCATACCTTTGTACGGAAACTCACGTTCAAAAAACCATACATTCTTTGATTCCAATATATCATTCTTATGAATATTTGGATTCTGTGATCTGTAAACCAGGAATCTATACGCATTACTGTTATGCGCATAACCAATGAAAATACAATCAATGGTTTTTGGTCCTATTCTCATCCTTTTAGGACCTGGTGCCAAGACCTTAGCTAAGCACCCCCACACTCGCAAGTGTTTATAAGAAGGTTTTCTTCCTAAAAACATTTCATAAGGAGATTTATCCTTTCTTTTGCGAGGTATTCTATTTAAGAGATAATTTGCTGATAAGATGGCTTCCCCCCACATTGACTGGGGTAACCCTGAACTTAAACATTGCATTCATCATCTCTTTTAGTGTTCTGTTCTTTCTCTCAGCAACACCATTAGACTGAGGTGAGTATGGTGGGGTTACTTCATGAATAATACCATGTTGTGCGCAGAACGTCCCAAATGGTTCCACATATTCACCACCCCGATCACTTCTCAATCTTTTAATTTTCTTGTCAAGTTGGGTTTCAACTTCCAATTTAAAGGCAGTAAATTTTTCAACAGCTTCATCTTTGCTCTTAAGCAAATAAATGTAGCAATACTTTGTACTATCATCAATGAAAGTCACAAAATATTTATTACCACCTCTACTTGGCAAGAATTTTAAATCACACAGATCACTGTGTATTAATTCAAGGGGCTCAGTATCTCTTTCAACTCTGTGAAAAGATGTCCTCGTTAACTTAGCTTCAACACATGTTTGCATTTGTGTTCTAAGTTTATTTGACATTTGGGTATACATTCCAAATTCATTAATTTTCTGATGGACTCATTATTTACATGTCCTAATCGTTCATGCCATAAATTAGAGGACTCAATCAAGTAAGCAGAAGAATCAGTTTTATTCATAACTTTTGACTTAGCATCAGTTACATCAGACTTGATATCTATAGCATTAAGCTTCCACAAGCCCTGCTTTACATAGCCCCTACCAACATACATGTCATTCTTGACAAGTACAACTTTCTGAGACTGGAATGTCATCTTGAATCCATGGCTATCCAGCACTGTTCCAGAAATCAGATTCTTCTTCACATCCGGCACGAACAGGACATCATTCAGCTTCAGCTTCTTGCCTGTGGTGAACTTCAGGACCACCGTCCCTTTCCCTTTCACCTCTGAAGTGGCTGAGTTGCCCATATAGACCTTCTCTCCAGTTCCAGTCTTGTTCAGAGTGGAGAAGGCACTCTCAGTTGAGCATATGTGGCGGGTAGCTCCAGTATCCAACCACCAATCTCTGTCATTCGAGTCCACCAGATTCAACTCAGAGATGACAGCCACCAGAAAATCCTCATCATCGTCAGCCTCAATAACGTTGACCTCTTCTTCTTCTTCTTTTTCTGCTTTGGGCATTCATTAGCTTTGTGTCCAGTCTGACCACAGTTGAAGCATTTCCCCTGGAACTTGGGCTGCCCTTTGTTTTTGCAGGTACCACCCTTGGGAGCCAGCTTGTTTGAAGACTTCTTCTTCTTGGAGCTTGCATCATGCTCAATAACGTTGGCCCTCTCAGGTATCAACCTCAGCTTCCTATCAGAGCCTCGGTTCTCCTCCTCAATCCTGAGCTTCAGATATATCTCTTCCAGATTCATCTCTTCCAGATTCATCTCTTTGCCCTTATGCTTGAGGTAGTCCTTAAAGCCTCTCCAAGATGGAGGCAGCCTCTCTATCAAGCAGCAACCTGAAATGTCTCACTCAGAGTCATCCCCTCATAAGCAATCTCATGGAATATGAGCTGTAGTTCCTGCATCTGACTCACCACAGTCCTGGAGTCGGTCATCTTGTATTCAAGAAACTTGCCTACAATGAACTTCTTGGAGCCTGCATCCTCCCTTCGGTACTTGTAGTCCAAGGACTCCCACAACTCCTTAGCTGTCTTAACAGACAGTGTACACATTGTACATACTGTCAGCCAATCCATTCATGACATAATTCCGACACAGGTAGTCAGAATCATGCCACATCACATTCTGTATGTGCTCATGGACATCTGAGTCTTCGCTAAACATGGGTGGATCCTCAGTCAGGTACTTGGACAGACCCAGGGTAGTCAGATAGAACTTCATCTTCTGCTCCCACCTCTTGAAATTCATACCGTTGAATTTCAGAGGCTTTTCAGTCGGCATCATTGCAGGGGGCACTCGTGCACTGGGAACAACATGTTCACTCCCTATCCAGCTGTGGTTGGTCTAAGACCCAATCCAACAGTTGCTGGAGTAGTTGGAAACTGACCCACAGGTGCAGTACCATTAACTACAACAGCTGGAGTTTCCTGCACTCCATCAGTTCCAACTGGATCCTGCCTAGTGGCAGTATCAGTAACCGGATCCACTCCGGCTGCCACATCAGCCATGAACTGCTGCATCTCATTAGCGGGGTGGAACATTTGGATCAACCTCCATGTTGACGTTATCAGTATTCATTTCTGTAACTACAGGCATAAACAAGCCAAGTTAGTAATTTGTTGAAATATAATCAAACTTATCAAACGTTAAGTTACTGAATATGATCAAATGTAAGTCACGGACCTCAATAATTAAAATAATAGAATTCAATTAAAATCAATCAGGCAGTGGCTAATAGTTGATCAAGTCTAAGCATAACAATACCTACTTTTATGCAACGAACAATAAAGGGTTAATTACGGATAACCACCCGTATAATATGCTATATTCCACCAAACCACCCCTATATTGTAATAATACATTCCACCACCCTTATAAGTATAAAATTTCCAATCAACCACCCACGCACTGTACTGTCACCGTTACCGTTAAATATATTAATTTTTTAATATAATAATAGTATTTTTATTACAATAAACCACCTCTATAATAAATATGTTTCCACTTCGCCACCTTTATAATCAATTTTGTTTCCATTTAACCACCCTCTCCGTTAACTGCCGTTAACTGAGGTGGTTCTATGGAAAGTTTTTAGTTATAAAGGTGGTCGAATGTAATATTACAATATAAGGGTGGTGGCATGGAATATGGCATATTATGCGGGTGGTCATCTGTAATTAACCCAACAATAAAAGACTTAGTCTAGTCAGATTCCGTTACACACTTTAGATAGAATCTACTTAACAAAAGCAATTAATATCTGACGTGGTGCAATATAGTAGATAAATATTCCAACACGCAACTCAAAAGAATTTATAAAACTAGGGGTGACCTAGTGTCGAACCCAAAGGAACAGTGGAGTTAAGTTATACTTTAAAATCGATTACTAGTTTTCAAAATAGTTCTTAAGTGTTTTGTTTATTTTAAAGGCAATGTTTGGAAAAAGGGTTTTGTTATCAAATATAAAAACTATGACAAGGATGAGAATCCTCCGTGATAGAGCACTTTTGTATGCTATTTTAGGTCCTTTACACTGCTTATATTTCTAACATATTTAGTATAAGATTACGGTTTTGGTGTAGTTTTGTATTTCATGCTTATCAGAAGAGTTAGAACAAAAGTTCAACAAGAAGGCCGAATCTCGAAACAGAAGACAACAAGTGACAAGAGCCAAAAGACCAACAAGCACGCGAGCAGTATGGCGCACGAGTATGGGTCGTGCAGAGCAGAGCAAAACAATGACGTCAGCAATCAGCTAAATATTCGGAGCGATGACGTCATCATGCGCAAAGAATATTTCTAAGTTTGGTTTTTGGAGATCAAGATATTCTCTGAGCAGATTTTTAGAGATAACGATGATTTCCAACAGATTTTCTTGCCTAATTATTCGTGGAAACCCTAGGAGGCAAGAGTATAAATACAAAGCTACAAGGAAGTCACAGACATGCGAGAATAGAGAGAAGCGGCTCAGAGCGGAATTCAGACCTAGCTGCAAGAGCTGTGCGCGCGAGCTGCCGACGCGAGCAAGACATTGCGTCATTCAGATTTGCTTGTTACTTTAGTTGTTTAATATTTATTCTATAGATGTGTCATTCAGTATGCGTGATCAAACCTCCGCACAGTAGCGGGCCCTTTGTGCTCACCACTTCCCAGTAGCAGGTGAGCAAGCACGTGTAGCGCACCTTCTTCCCATAGTAGAGACCCTTGAGGATCTCCATATCCATCAGTCCCGGCCTCTGGGATCCATTGTAGCGGCCGAGTATGGAGTGGGAAACGAGCCTCTGAAGATAGAACATCTTCGGGTCCAAGAGCTCAGTTCCTAGACTCCGTCCACCCGCATACGGCTTGCTCCCGTTGGTCCAATCGTTCTAAGCTTCTTGGTCCGTGTGCTCATCAACCGTTGCACCGGGCATCACATCAAAACCCATCACAGCTCCAAACTGTGATGGCCATGCCTCGTAATACACCCCACGGTGCCTGTACCTGATCCGTTCGCTGAGTCCCTCATATGCCTCGCAAAGAACTCGTACACGTCTTCCACATCCGTGTCCGAATACAACTCCATAAAAGCTCCCCAGCCGGTGGCAGCAAAGGCCGCATGCACTTCCTCGTAGAGTCCCATCTCACGAAGGAAGTCTTCGTCCACGAAAATCGACGGATACACTTCACAGTTACTGAACATGTTGTACTTGATATGGAAGTCCAGTTTCTCAGTTTGGTCAACACAGATCGACATAATTGGCAGCAAAAAACATGAAAATAACTCAAACTGGTGCGCGTGTCCTGTCACGCGCGAGAACTACACGCAGATCTAGATCTGAAACTCTACTGCACAATTGACGCACCAATACTCGTTTAAAACAACTGAAAATTGAACAGTAGAATACCTTTGTTGAGATCTACGAATCTACAGAAAATTGCGCAATTCGGGGTTCGCGGGGGGGCGGCGGCGCGGCGGCGGCAAATGACGGCGGCAAATGACGGCGGCAGTGGAGGCTTTGGGTTTTTTGTGTTAGAGAGATAAGTTGAAAATGAAATGAAACACAAAATTCACCCAAACCACATATTTATAGTGCAAAAAGCCCATATGCATGCATGGCCCAAAACTAACTTGGGCCCAAACCTAAAACTAAAACTAAAACACACACAAAAACACGAAATTAAAACTAAGTTAAGGTTATCGGGGTACCTCCCGACGAGTGCTTTGTTTAACGTCGTTAGCTCGACGCAAGTTGCGCAGACTATGGCGCTCGGTCTCCTCCCCCACAGTTGAGCTTTTGCCTAATTCCTTAGCTTCATTGTTTTTGCAAGGATAAAATTCAAGTGTGTTAGTGTCAGTAGAATAAACATAATTTATATGATCGGAGGGGAGAGAAATAAAAAAACGCAAAATTTTGCGCATTATGCTCCTCGGATGCGCCAGATTGTGCTCAAGTGACCTCTCGCCTGCCATTTAATCTGATCTTGCGTTTCTTATGCGCGCGGAGTTCTCATAAACGGTCTGCCGAGCAAAATTGTTTCCTTCGCAGGGGTATTCGGCTTGTCCATGTCGACTACATAATAATCTGCTAGAAATTGGAGTCCACCGACATGTGTCAAAACATCTTCTATTTTACCTTTTGCTTCGGTCGGTGAGTTATCCGCAAGTAGTAATCCAATTTCAACAGGTTCTAATGGTCCCATAGATGACGCAGAGTACAAAGAATAGGGCAGTAAGTTCACCGAGGCTCCTAGGTCAAGCATGCACTCGCTCGCAAACGTGTCACCTATTGTGCACGGAATTGTGAAGGTACCGGGATCTGCGAGTTTCTCTGGTAAGTCCGGAGCCAAACACAATTTAAGATTGGCCTGGAAGTCATTCAGCATGATCTCGTCATTCTGCTCAGTTGCGTCATTAACGACGCGTGTGAAGACTGGCGCGATGACTACATCTTTACTCAGCTCTGCAGCGCCATCAGTAGCGCGCGTGTCAACTGGCGCGACAGTAACCTCTGGTTGTGGCGCGTCTACCTTAACCATGGTGACACTTCCCTTAGGGTTCTGAATTACTTGAGAAGGCAGGTTACCATCACTAGCTTTCAACTCGTTCACGGCAGTGGCAATCTGAGTGAGCTGGTTTTCTATTAGTTTGAATCGCTTGTCATTCTGCTCTTCGTTCTTCCGTACGGTTTCAGCCAACTGACCCACAATGTCCTCAAGTGATCTCCTCAGTTGCTGGTTATTCTGCGCTGTTCCTTCAGCGAGTTTGTGCGGCGGGTTGTAGAAAGCAGCTGGCGCGTAAGGTCGTGCACCAGTAGGAGCATTAGGTTGCACGCGCCAGTCAGCGCACGGTCTTTGGAAATTCTGCTCGACTTTCCAGCTGAACCCGTTCCCAGCTAATTCGAACTTAGGCTGTCCTTGCCTAGTTTGTCCATTGTTCCACCCTCATATTGCGTTTACATCTGCCTGTTCTTCGAATAGGGTGGACGCATCGGTCTGTGTTCTATTGGGTGACAGAACTCACACGGTCTGGTATCGGCGCTCTGTTTCATCATCAGTCTTTGCATCATCTCTTTCAGCTCCTTGATCTCTCCAGTAACATCCACTTGATGCAAAGAACGTGCGCGGTTATTCTCTAGGGATACCTGATATCTGACTTGGTCCGCCGTATCCTCTATCAACTTCCAAACATCCTCCGGGAACATATTCCTCACATTGCCTCCTGTGCAAGCATTCAGCAACCTGAGTTCCATCTCAGTAAGTCCATTGAGGAAGTTCTCGATCAATACGTGCTGTGGGAGTCCGTGGTTGTAGCAGTTCGCTTCAAGTTCCCTGAACCGCTCATAATACTCGGATAGTGACTTGACGAACATGTCGTTGAGTGCTGCAAATTTGTCCCTCTCCTCCTTAGTATAGTCTAGGTAAGTCAGGGGTCGAATCCACAGGGAATGGTGAGAAGTAGTCTTTATCTACAACTAAAACTGGGGTTGTGAGTTAAACAATTAAAAGACAGAAAACAGGAGCGTGAGTATACTACTGGCGCACAGAATTATTACGAGTGTAACTATAAATATGAGATGAGCTAAGCTTAGACTTATCACTATGAACTTCTATGTTTATCACTGGTTTTTCTAAAGATCTATGACGGATTGTCCATGCAAGTTAAGGTCCGGTAAAGGCTTAATAACTTACACATATATTCCGATAAAGGTTTATATGATATTACTACCCAACCTAGTCTAGTTAACCACGAATTCGGTAAAGGTAGTGATTAACTATTCTAGTGCTACTCCTATCATTCACTGTAACGTACCTCGGATAGTTTAACGTTAGATAATAGAGTCTATAATTAGGTCTGCGGGTAAAGGCTTCGCCTAACTATCTAAACTAGTTATCATGCAAGTTTGCTCGGAGTAATAAAACCTCAAAACATATAATTCATAGGTCAAAGTCTAAACTGAATTCAACAAGTTAGCTAGACATGCTGAACATATTCATCTCAAAATTCATATGAAAACAACAAGTAAAACACTAAAGCTCTCTTTGTGATTTCCATGAAGCTTTGTATTTATAATCTTGCCTCCTAGGGTTTCCACGAACAGTCTTGCGCCGGCAGGGCGCGTAACAGTCTTGCGCCGGCACGATTCAGACCTTCTCCTTCTGCGCAACTTGAAGTATGCGTATCCAGCTCTCTTTGTGATTTCCATGAAGCTTTGTATTTATAATCTTGCCTCCTAGGGTTTCCACGAATATTTAGGCAAGAATATCTGTAGGAAATCATCTTTATCTCTAAAAATCAGCTTGGGAATATTTGATCTCCAAAAACCGAACTTCGAAATATTCTTTGCGCGTGATGACGTCATCGCTCCGGATATTTCGCTGATTGCTGATGTCATCGCTTTGCTTTTGCTCTGCGCGACTAAGACTAGCGCGCCACACTGCTCGCGCACTCGTTGTCCTTTGGCTCTTCGTCAACTTTGTTGTCTTTTGCTCTGAGATTCGGCCTTCTTGTTGCACTTTTGTTCTAACTCTTCTTTTAAACTTGAGATACAAAACTACACCAAAAGCGTAATCTTATACTAAAATATGTAAGATTCTAAGCAGTGTAAAGGACCTAAAACAACATACGAAAGTGCTCTATCACGCAGATCGTTAGAAAGCTGTTTATTCTCTTTCTTAGGAGGTTCGGGCAATTTTAGCTCTTTCTCAAGAGGATGTGCAGTTTATGCTCTTGCCTAGGAGATTTGAGCAGTTTGAATTCTTGCTTAGGAGGGTGTGCAGTTTAAGCTCTTACTTAGGAGCGTGCGCAGTTTATGCTCTTGCTTAGGAACGTGTGCAGTTTAGGCTCTTGCTTAGGAGCGTTTGAACAGTTTAGGCTCTTGCTTAGGAGCTTGTGCAGTTTAGGCTCTTGCTTAGGAGCTTGTCCAGTTTAGGCTCTTGCTTAGGAGCTTGTGCAGTTTAGGCTCTTGCTTAGGAGCTTGTCCAGTTTAGGCTCTTGCTTAAGTGCTTTGTGCAGTTTATGCTCTTGCTTAGGAGCGTACTTCCGAGGTGTCTATGCTTTATACTTTGTTGAAGAAACTTTTGGAAAGAAGTCTTCAAGAGTATGTGAAGGTAACGAGTCTTGTTTCAGGTTATTAGAGAGACGCGGTGGCTTTGAGATATCATTTTTTGATTTCTTCTTTGGGTGACATGCTTTCTTCCTGCCCCCAAGTGTACTTGACGCTTGTGACAGCTGCTTTCCTGGCTCTTTTTGCGTGATTGCAGTCCATCCAACATCTTGAATGTTTTGCGGAATGCCCTCAGGAGTCTTCTTTGCTGGCAGTTCCTTAGAAGTCTTCTTTGCTGGCAATTTCTTAGGAGTTGGCTTGTTATGTTCGGAGGCTTTGGCAATGACGTCTTTCTTTGTGTTTAGCTTGTGTTTCGCTGAGATCTTCATCGAATAGCTACTTGTGCTGATTACCATTACCTCTTCAGATGCACTTTCGTCGACGTCGTCAATGTTCGTATCCTCCTCAACATGCGCGTAGGAATACATGTGATTATTTCCTTGCCCGTTGACAGTTATCTCCATGTCGTGAGCACGCGTCACCAACTCTTGAAAACTTCTTGGCTTGATTCCTTTGAGGATGTAAAGAAGTTCCCAGCTTATCCCGTTGATGCGCGTTTCCACTACTGAGGTCTCGCTGATGCGATCTTTACATTCAAGGCTTAGTGCACGCCAACGGTTAATGTGTTCAACCACAGGCTCGTCCTCCCATTGCTTAGTGCTCGTCAATTTGCTCATGCCAACGATGCATCTTGCGCTGTAGAATCGGTTGAGGAATTCATTTTGCATTTGATCCCAGCTATCGATGGATTCGGCGCCCAAGTCTGTATACTAGTCGAACGCGGTACCTTTCAAGGAGCGTACGAACTGCTTCACCAGCTGATCACCCTCGATTCTTGCGTTACTGTATGTTTCGACAAAATGAGGGACGTGTTACTTTGGATTTCTGTTGCCATCAAATTGCTGGAACTTTGGAGGTTGATAACTAAGAGGCATGCGCAGTCCATCGATTCTTCTCGTGTACGACTTGATGTATAAGCTGCTAGAGGATCCTCCACTTATCTGACTTTTAATTGCATTTTCCACCATAAGTTGTAGTTGCTTGTCATCATAGACGATGCTTTCGTTCTTTGTAGCTTCTTCTAGAACCATCTTGTGCGCGTCATTGTCATCTAACGCAGCTTTGCGGTCAACTACTTCTGGCTTTTTCTTTTTGCGTAGCTCGTGCACCTCTTGCTGAAGATCTTCGAGCTTTTTGTTATCTTCTTCGTTGTTCTTCATAACAAGCTTGAGCATCTTCCTCATCTCCAACATTTGTTCTTTAATGGTCTTTGCTCCTACTGTCATGACAGAAGCTGCAAAAGTTTCGTTCTTTTGTGTCAGCGACGTCTTCGTATTTGGTGCAGGCGCATTGACAACTTCATTGTTTGCGTTCTTCTTTTGAAGTGGAGAGTTAGAAGCAATCAGCGTCGATGCTGCTGCGGCAATGGATGCAGCGGAGTACGTGCGTTCTCGAGTTGACTCCTTAGCAGCGTGTAAGTTACTAGTATCCATGTTGACAACGGCTTTATGCGTCATGCTTCTTGTGCATACGCCATTTGATTGTACGTTGCTGAAGGTTTGTTGTGTTGCAACAGCTTGCTTAGGAGTGGGAGGACTAGTTGGCTGAGCAGACATCGCTATAGTAGACTTTGTCACGTCGTAGAGATGAGAGGTAGAGTTTTCACGTCCGGTTCACCAAATTTGTAACGAGCGATATTCTGCGTAAGACACAAAATAAAGTACAAAGTTTTTATTGCTTTGATTTCAGAAAGTTTGTGTACAATCTCTATTTCTCCTCTGATTCTACTACGTAGCAGATGATCGCGTAGATCACGTTAACTTGAGTGACACGCGTACGTTTCTTTTTCGATGCGTGAGCAAGGGTCGTGTTGACTTTATCTTGGTTTGACGTTGAAGACTTCTTTGCGTAGCTCTGGCAGGCACTGCGTTGTATGCATTTGTTGGCTGCGTAAGCTAAGATACATTGGGTAGCTTTGGCAAGCGGTACGTTTTGTGTACTTGTTGACTGCGCGTGCTGAGTTGCTTTGCTGTAGCTTTGGCAGGCGTTACGTTTTGTGTACTTGTTGGCTGCGCGTACTGAGATGCTTTGCTTTAGCAGACGGTGCATTTGTGCACTTGTTGGCTGCGCGTGCTGAGATGCTTTGCTTTAGCAGACGGTGCGTTTGTGCACTTGTTGGCTGCGTAAGCTTCTTGTTTGTTGCGTTGGCGAAGGTCGCGTTGACTTGATCTCGCTTCTGCGTTGAATATTCTCCGAGTAGTTTTAGCAGGCTTGTAAATTTTGTATACTTGCCGTTTGCGTAGAACTAGTTTCTTCTGAGAGAATTCCTCTTCAAATTTTTCTGGATCCTCTCAAATAAATGTGAAGCTTTCTATTTACAGGGAGAAGTTCATGTTGGACTGGGCTTGGTTTGTGGGCTTAGTTTGCGGCCCAATGTCCCAATAGTCCATTTACTTTACTGGGCTGACCCATAATAATTAAATTGAATTAAAATTAAATATTTATTCAAAATAATTATTTCTTTTCTTTTTTCAGTACTTTCATAAATTTTAAGTGCCCACAAAAACCCAAAGAAACAAAAGAATAGAAAGTGAGATTTTTGAGAAGGAGATTTTTGGGAGGCTGATTTTTGGAGAAGATACTACACCGATCTGACAGAATACGACGACAAAGACTCGAATTAGATTGAAGGTATGAAGCTCCGTCTTTAGATACGTTTCCATGATTCTTACTTTCTTCTAATTTGTAAATGTATTATGGTTTTATAGTCATGACTATGAAGTAGTCGTATCTAACTCTTTTCGCGTGATGACTGCTCATGAGATTATATTCAGTTCTACATGTTTCTATTCTGATGTTCATGTTAATTAGTTAGCATTAGAAGGATGTCTAATTGCATGAATTGCTTACGTTAAGAACCAACACTAGCAATGATTTGAGGTGATTAAGCAGATTAATGTAGGATTTACGCTAACTACTGTAGCTATGAATGGTAGTACATAGGTGAATATTATTTACAACATCGGTATTCGTGAGCATCGACATAAATGTGGTGAGGGAGTTAGTTTATTTGAAAAACTTGAACTTAAAGTGTTTTTGATTATTGATATTGGAGGTAATCGAATTAGGCTCACTGCAGAATTCGTATGCTAGATATGTAATTTAGGACATGACCCGAAGATATCGGCTATCCTACAAGTCGCATGAATATATATCATATATCGTATAACATGTTTAAATTATGGAGTTCATTGCATGAATTAAGCGATACAAATGAGTGAAATATGATTTTGAAACACTTGTCTTATTAGGAAATCTTTTTTCCTCATTATTTGATTACCTTAAGAAAAATAATTTACAACAATCAACCTTTTCATCAAATAGATAGGAGACAACATTAATTATCTAGTATATGTACTACGTTTGCTCTCTTAGGATAATACTAGGACTTTCGAGTTTTTTTAAATATTGTTTGACTACTACTTGACCCCGAAAACAAATTAGACAAATATAAAGGGTTAAAGAAAAATTTGTCGAAATGGCACCGTTGCCGGAGTCGTACCCGGGCACCCGCGTGACAGGCGGGAATACTTACCACTATACTACAACGACATATTATCTACTACATTGCTTATGAATTTTAGTCAATTTCTCGAACCCTTTTTGTTATTTAACTTCTTTTCAGGTTAAATTTTCAAATTAAAATTTGATGTTTAATGAGCTAAAATTCTGAAGATTAGATGAATATATGGCAACTAGACCTTTCTACCTCTAAAAACTTGTAAAAGATAGCTCAAGAATCGGATTAGGACGAGTAATGGCTTGTAAAAATATAACTTAACCATATACAACTTCTCAGTTTGCACAAAATTAAAATTCCGAGTGTAAAAGGGAGAAAACAAGACTAAAAACTTAAAGAAAGTTTTATATGAGTATGTTGTATCAGATTCGATACGATTGTATCGCACTGGTTCGAGGATAGAGATGAGCTTATTTTCTGACAAGTTATATCACCCGTACAAGCCTAACAATACGACCCAAATCATCAAAACTCCCAAGAAACAAAAGAACAAAAGCGCAAATTTTTGAGGAGGCTGATTTTTGGGGAGAAGAGAGTACACCGAATTGAGAGAAGACAACAACAAATAGTCAAAGTAGATTGAAGATTGAAGCTCAGTTTTACATACTGTTCCATCGTTCTTACTTTCTTCTAATTTGTAAATGTATTATGATTTTATCGCCATTACTAGGGAATAGTCATATTGGTCACGAATCCTGCGAATCTCGTTTTGTATATAGATATTTTTATGTGATGAATGAATTTTTTTCTTGTTATGCAATTATATTCCATTCTACATTTTTCTAGGGTAAATTCCAGAAAACCACCCGTATAATAGGCATAATTACAAAAAACCACAACTCCAAAACGTATTTACAGAAAACCACCTCTATAAATAGCGCCATTAACATTTCATCACCTCTTGCCGTTACCGTTTGTTGTTGATATACATGCGCCGATAAAGCGCGTCATTTTTAATTATTTAGGGTAAATTTCTGAAAACCACCTTTATAACACCCATATTTACGGAAAATCACCTATATAAATATTTACATACTATAAAATTTTCACATACATAAAATAAAGAATATATTGAATTGTATTCTTTTAATGGTATTTATTAATTAATAATACGCTTAAAAATATGTTAGTCATCCCTTAATTTTATGAGAAATATATTTAATTTTTGAAATTTTTTATCATAGATAATGATGAAAATTTTCTAATCAAATGATGAAAAACATATTCATCATTAGCTCAGGAAATGATGTAATTAATGTGTTATTTCATAAATCATATAATACAAATATTTTGGTTCATAAAATGGTGTATTATGGTTCATGAACTTTAAATTTGTTAAATCTTGAAATAATATTTAATATCATTAATTCATGAAATATAATTTGTTATTTCAAGAATCAAAATATTTGAACTATAACAAAGATCAGTCTGAAATTAATTTATATTGTCAAATAAAAAAAGCGATTTTTTCTAAGTATAATGTTATTATTAAAATTCAATAGAGTGTATAATATTAAAATAATTAGTATATGATTACATGTTTTTTGATAAGGGTTACATGTTTTTTCTTGATAGCGATTACATGTTTGAATAGATCCTATATTTAGTCATGCGACATATATAACACCCAATAAACAACTTACGTTTAATTTTTTATAAATTTTTTCTAAATGTTTTCTTATTAAATATACATAAATGATTCATAAATTAAATACTACGAATTATAATTAAATATACTAATTTTAATTAAATTTATTTTAAAAAAATAGGTGGTTTTCTGAAAATTTGTTTGAATAAAAATATTTAAAAAAACGTTTGTAATCACGCGTTTAACGATTCTTGTAACGGAACAGTAAGGAGGTGGTCAAATGCTAACGGCGCTGTTTATAGAGGTGGTTTTATGTAAATACGTTTTGGAACGGTAGTTGTCTATAATTATGCCTATTATACGAGAGATTTTCTGGAATTTACCATTTTTTCTATTCATATGTTCATGTTCATTAGCCACCATTAAATAGATGTCTAATTGCAGACTACGTATTGGGGCCCCTTTAATGTGTTGTTGACCATGTTCCTTAATGGTTGGGGCATGCACTTTATTTAAGGAAGTGACTTCATTGATGGCTGCAACTTGATTTTTATTGACTCTCGGAAGGCTTTCTTGAAGGCATCGGAGCTTGTGTGGACAATTTCTGCAAGTCTTTAGTTAGGACTTTAGATTGGAGGCCATATACCTTTGAAGTGGGCTGATTAGTGGATCAGATGACCAATGACACATCATGTAACCATATAAACTACAAATAAATCACTGTCGTAAATTTGTGAGATTAAATGGATGAGATTTGAGGGAATTAAGGAATTTCACCTTTAAAGTGTTTAACAGGAATTCGAACTCAGGACCTTGCTTGGTCTTGTTCTCATGCCTGCCTATTAAACCACCCCTTTCCGGGTAAAATTGGAAAATAAGTGGTTAGCTGCTAATCAGGACATGAAGGCAATGAATCTCAGCTAATGAAAGACTCAACCTTTTTACTAACCAAACAATATGCACAATCAAAAAACATATAACAGCACCCATACTTGAAGAAGTCTCGAGGCACACACAAATTCACAATGACTAGTCAAACTCCTACTCTATGTGGATTGAAATAGTGCGGACGCATTGATAAAATACTGACCCCTAGTGACTTGAAAGATACAAAGCAAACACCCAAATTTCCTGCAAGGAAATGGGCAGAATAGGGGAGCAAGTGGACTGCACTTTGCCCAAACTGATTGTTTGTCAAAAGTAGCAATACAAACTGACCTTGATGGTAAAGATAAATGGCAGCATACCTCTCAGACGTCCCTTCGTGGATCTGGACAGGATGTTCAAGGAAAACTATGCCTTTTAATGCTAGCCTTCAAGTGTGCGTGAAGATAGATGTGTAGGAACCTTTTTTTTATTACAATGGGTACATTCCAAGCCCAACTCAAGCATTATAATTCACTATGAATAATATACCATTTCATGACCAATCGATTACAAGACCTTCTATCGAAACCGAAACTAGTACACATAGGAAAGACTCCTCCATATGTGGAGTAGGAAAGGGAATTGGGAAGGCCTCTCAAGGCAAGAATATTGGTGAGGTCATGGATTGAACCCATGACCCTTCGGACAAGGAGTTTATGAAGACTCCTTGCCACCACTAGGACACCACCCTAGTGCAAGATGTGTAGGAACCTTAAAGTGTATATTTTTTACAGGAATTCGGTGCACTTTCCTTGATGCTTATTGATGATGAAGTTACTAACAAATTGATGTTCAAACTGTACAAAACATAATACAGTTGTGTAGGAGCCCTTACTTTTGAAAGCAATAGGCTGCTCTTCACCGAACGGAAAAGGATTCGAGTGAATAAGGCTTATCCTTTGGGACGCAACTTTTATGAAAAATTGCCGCATAACCTAAGGTCTTATGGGCTGATTTCTACACTTTTCAATATACAAATATGTGTGACATCAGATTATTAATCAAACTTTTTAGTTACCGGACACTTTTCAATATCCTTCATCACCGGCTTCGACAGCTTTCTGCTGACATCATCGGCCCAATTATGCGCGACTCATTTATGCGCAATGTGAATCGCGCGCTCGGCCAAACTGTCCCTGCTTAGTTCTTGACTCCTTGTGTTCTCCTTGTTGTTTCTGACGAGGATTAAGCCTTCTGATTGTTTGTCTTTTAATGCACATTCAACTTAGCATCTAATTTCACCTGAAATACAAAACTACACTAAAAACGTAATCTTATACTTTAAATGATATAAACAAGCACAATGTGAGGGATACAAAATAACATTTGAAAGTGACTTATCAGTATATTAGTTAAAGCATGTTCATTCACATGATTCATATTTTGAAATGCAAGGTTCGTGAACCATGGTTTACTGACAGCGCGTCGTTATGCACTGCAAATCTAAATTTATATTCCTACTTAAAACAAGTACAGTAGCAAGCAGAACGAACCCAAAAGAAAGTAATCTAGCCTAAGAGTTATACTACTAACTAATTCGACTCCTATCAGGGGGTTTTGAGATTGTAATCTAACAACTAAGAGATTTGCTAATAAATGAGAAATCACATTTCATGGAATCTCGTTGCAACTAGTAATCACAGACCAGACACGTTTCAACCTAGTAAGTTACAGTTGTTCTAATTAGATTGTCCCGCTATGGTTGTTACCTAATTCTAGTTCTATCTTCTATTACCCGCTAGAGTCTCAAGATGTAACAATAACCTAATCAAATTACAACAATAGTTCCGCCGCTAGGCTTTGCTACTATGACAATCCAATTAGATATCATGCAATTGCTATAAACCTAAGTTCACCGCTAGGCTGAGTTAAGCAAATAACAATTCATGCAATTATAACAGAGAACAGAATTCATTAGAATAAAACTTGCTATTCAACAGTTTCATACAGCGTTGCAACTCAATTCCCCAAACTGTAGGGAAATTTAGCTACTCATGAAAAACATTGTAAAAAAAAAATTACTAAAACTGAGTTCGAAGAGTAATATTGTGAAGACTAAGGCTGAAGCTTGATCGCAATTGTCTATTCTAAGCTCTGAAATTTCGCTGTCCAAGAAGCTCTCTCCAATTGGAATGAAATCCTAATCAAAAAATTGCTGAATTTATGAATTGGGCCCGGGCCGAACCAACCATGGACCCTAGAGGAGTTAATCCCGCAGACCCTTGAGAATATCTGGAAATTCTTCAGCGTCCGCGGATGACGTCATCCAGTCTGCTTTTGCTTCTTTCCTTCGTGTTCGTGCTCCGAATTGCTACTCAAGCGTGTAAAATCTCCAATGCACTCCAAATATGCCTGAAACGCAAAACACTACGAAAAGGTAATATTTCACAAATAAAGTATATAAGAACAATGGAAATAAGACAATGATGGATCGTATAAATCGCTCCATCATTGACCGATAACGAAACAATCGACATCAAAATAAAATGAATTGAACGTTCCATCAGAATGTATGTCGACTATATTAGTTTCGATCTCATAACCCATTGTGTTTGGTTTCAAGCTCGAAAAAGGTAGTTGCGAATTTTTTCGATCTGTTCAGAATCCAAAATATCAAACTGTCAATTGGTTACCAAAAAATAAGGAGGTGATAAAGGTAAATATATTTTAAATATATTTTGATTTGGCCAATTACTAATATAGCCTTTTTATTATTTAATGTGAATATTTTAGGCATAAATCTGGTCGTTAATTAAATTACTGCAGACGCTTAGGATTTTATTTCTAACCAATTTACCTTGTTTTATTTGATCCATTACCATGTCACATAACCTTACTTCCGTTAATCTATTTAAATTTTAATATCATTAATATTTTTGTTTGAATACATCACTACCACTATACTAAATAATTTTTACTTCAGCATATTTATAATAATTTCTGTTAGCAATGCTCACTACCCCTAATAACTCAAAAAAATTATGCTAGTGGATGTGATTATGAAAGAGTCTTGCTAGAATATCATATTATAAAGGTGGTGACGTGAAATACCCTCTATTGTGAGATCGCTTTTATGCAATTAGTCCATATGCTATTCATATGACAAAATTTTAACTTCGAAATGTTAATTGATTTCTCGTGTCTTTCAGAAAAGCACACTTTAAAATATATAACGGATGGTTAAAAATTTTGATCAATGACACGAATAAATTTGTTTGTACTCACAGTCCTCAAGAAAAGTTCAACTCAAGTTGTGAATAGAAATGACTATTTTTAGGTATACTGGGATTCGAATCACATCTTTACAGTTGTTTTTCGGATTAAGGACAAACAAAATGAATTTCACATATGCTTGTTAATTAATGTATTTAAATAAAACTAGATTTGAAAAGAACCTATAACATCAACTTGACAAGGAAGTCTCCTCCGTTATTCATGCTATTTTGATACTTGCTTTAGAACATAGTGATTTTCACATGCAACGTAATTAAAAACTAGATTCGTACCTTATAGTGCATGTCATATTTTTGTTAGTGTAAAAAACTTGGTTTCTCTCTCCTAACCTTTTACGTCTTGATGCAAATAGATGATGGTGTCTAGTATGCAAATAGATGATGGTGTCTAGTATGCAAATTGTCCGTTATGTCTCTATTTATATTTGTCCATTACTCACACTCCATCAATGTGAATGGTTATGCCTTAATATCAAAAGCCATATACTTAATATTATGATATTAACTTAACCAAATAAAACAACATTTAACATTATTCAATTTGATGATTCATTGGGTCATAATTGGGATTAATAGAAGGGATTATTGCCGAAAACCACCTCTTATAGGGCGTAATTGCCGAAAACCACCCCTTATACATTTTATTGCCGAAAACCACCCTTTGTTCGTCTGACTTTTGTTGACCGACACATTTTAACGAAAAACGTTCAATTAGTGTTAAATCTCCGTTAGATGAATTAATTAGGCATTAATTAGGTTAATTAAATAGATTAATTCAATTAATTAGGTTACGGCCTATAAGAGTTGGTTTTCGGCAATTACGGCCTATAAGAGGTGGTTTTCGGCAATTTCCGACGGGTGGTTTAACCTAGTTGTTTGATGCACAATTATTTGCATATCGATTGAAATATATTACTATATTCTATATTAGACTCTTTGTGCAACAATTACTATATTCGATTGAAATACAGTAAATATGAAAGAAGTTAGGGGGTAATATGAGACTCTTTGTGCTTTATATATACGATAGATGGATATATATATAGAGAGAGAGAGGTTGTATCATGTGGATCCTCTCAATTTGGTGGACTCGTGGATCCCCTCTTGCATCTATTGATTGCATTTTTTGGATGCATCAGTTTGCGCCACGTATGTGCATTTGTCATGTGCACATCACGTGTGCACATGACAAATATACACGTACAAGTCACATGCTTCATTAATGCGTTGGCACAATCTGGTGCGTCCAAAAAATACAATCAATGGGTGCAAGAGGGGATCCACGAGTCCACCAAATTGAGAGGGTCCACATGATACAACCTCTCTATATCTATATATCATCTATCGTATATATAAAGCGCAAAGAGTCTCATTGAATTGGTCGATTAGATAGACAAACGGAGTAATACAAAAGTGTGAAATATTGTATAAAATAAAAAAAAGGTCAGAGAATTTAGAGATACGGGTGGTTTTCGGCAATTATGGCCTATAAGAGGTGGTTTTCGGCAATTACGGCCTATAAGAGGTGGTTTTCGGCAATTATCCCTGTTGAGAGTTGGGGTTGAATTAATTGAATTTTATTAACCTAATTAATTAACCTAATTAATGCCAAATTAATCCATCTAACGGAGATTTTACACTAATTGAAAGTTTTCCGTTAAAATGTGTCGGTCAACAAAAGTCAGACGAACAAAGGGTGGTTTTCGGCAATAAAATGTATAAGGGGTGGTTTTCGGCAATTACGCCCTATAAGAGGTGGTTTTCGGCAATAATCCCTTAATAGAATCAATCTTACATTCTCCCACTTGACCCCAGAATTGATAGAGTATGTTTATACTAACATTAAAACGCAAATTCCCATGATTTAAATATATTATTTCATGTATTATTTCACGTTTTGTGTGTGATTCATGTTATAGATGCATCAAGACTACTTTGACATTCTAATGCTTAAATGAGTGTAATTTAAAATCATTTGGAATCAAAGATTGAACCGCAAGTAACACAAAATCTGAATTTCTGCACTATCGCGGAGGGTATTGAATTTCTAGTGGCGGAGGGTATTGAATTTCAGATAATTCTTCAGCCTCCGCGGCAGTCCAAAAATAACAAAATTGCATTAAAGTTCAACCTTGGAAATGAGACTAATAAATGATTTCGTGCTACAAGAAATGAGGGGGGAATTTTATGCAATTTATGATGAAAGTGCATATAAAAGGAGGAGAGGAAGACATCATTTGGCCCTTGTTCCCCATTCTTAAAAATCTCATTTCACATCATTTTCAACCATTTGTGGAGCTCTCTTGCTACTTGAAGAAATCTGAATTTTTGGAGAAGAAACCATCTCATTCTCAAGCCGTAGTGAAAACGGAAGGAGATAAAGAAGGCCACATCCCGAACATCAATATTTGTGACAATTTTCTTACTTACAAACTCTCTTTTATTTTCTTGTATTTTTTGTGATGAATCTTATGTGTAACTAAACTCACCCAATTTGGGGAGTTGTTTGTTAGCATATATTGATGATTGTTATTGCATGATTATTTTGAGTGAATTTTATTACAATTCTTTGTGCTTAATACATGTTTGAATGTTTGTTTAGAGTAGCCTAGCGGTACTCTATATTAACATGTCTTGGATGATGTTTGTTTGATATCATTTTAGTAAAGCCTAGTGGTGTAGCTATTTTGATATTTATTCAAGCTATTATCAATCTTCTTGAGAACTTAGCGGTTAATTAAAGATTAGGATATATTGAATTATTTACATATTATTTTAGCGGATGTTGTTTGTTGTGTCTCAAGTGGGAACAACTAAATAAATTCACATGATTTTTACATGGTAATAATTATTTTATGTTGTAAGCAACTCCTTAAATTGGTGTGTTGATAGTTATATATTATTTGTTACTTGATACTAAATCGATTATATAAAAACCCCCTTTAGGAATTATTAGTGGAATAAAAAAATGTACTCTTGACTTAAATTGCTCTCTCTTGGTTCGACCATACTTGCCGCTTGCTAGCTTGTAAGAATCATTATAAATTTAAGTTTGAGGCACTCAACGACGTGCTCGTCAAGAATCGTCAATAAATAATAATTGATAATATGCGCAATAGTATATGTTGATTCAATTTTTATATTGGTCAACTCATAACCATTTAAAGCTAGAAATTAATAATGGTCCAACTATAATGTCATAATTTATTCTACGTAGTCCCTTACATGTATCAATTTATCAATTTCAAACTTATCATAATTCATCATGACATTCACCATAATGGTCCAACTATAATGTCATTATAGACAATCTTGTTTTCATAAATCTGTAAGTGTACATGATAGAGCACTTTCGTATGCTGTTTTAGGTCTTTTACACTACTTAGAATTCTAACATATTTAGTATAAGATTACGCTGTTTTGGTGTAGTTTTGTATCTCAGGTTTACCAGAAGAGTTAGAACAAAAGTGCAACAAGAAGGCTGAATCTCGGAACAAAAGAACAACAAAGTTGACAAGAGCCAAAAGACCAACAAGCGCGCGAGAAGAGCAGAGCTAGACAGATGACGTCAGCAATCAGCGACAAATTCGGAGCGAAGACGTCATCACGCACAAAGAATATTTCTAAGTCTGGATTTTGGAGATAAAGATATTTCCAAGTCTGATTTTTAGAGATAAGGATGATCTCCCATATATTTTCTTGCCTAATTATTCTTGGAAACCCTAGAAGGCAAGAGTATAAATACAAAGCTTCAAGGAAATCACAAAGAGAGGAGACTTAGAGCGATTCTGAGCCGAACAGCGGAATCTGAAGAGGAGATTGCAGAGCTGCCGGCGCAAGACTGAGACGCACGACTGACGACGCGCAATCAGGCTATTAGTTTCAATACTTGTGTTTTTCATATAAACTTTGAGATGAATATGTTCAGCATGTCTAGCTAACTTTCTGAATTCAGTTTAGACTCTGAATTATGAATAATATGTTTTGAGGTTTTCTTAATGCATGACCTGTTTAGTATTATTACTCCGAGCATATTTGCATGATAACTAGTTTAGATAGTTAGGCGAAGCCTTTACCCGCAGACCTAATTATAGACTCTATTATCTAACGTTAAACTATCAGAGGTACGTTACAGTGAATGATAGGAGTGGCACTAGAATAGTTAATCACTACCTTTACCGGATTCGTGGTTAATTAGACTAGGTTGGGTAGTAATATCATATAAGACCTTTACCGGAATATATGTGTAAGTTATTAAGCCTTTACCGGACCTTAGCTTACGTGAACAATCAGTCATAGATCTTTAGAAACCCGTGATAAACATAGAAATTCATAGTGATAAGCCTAAGCTGAGCTCATCTCTTGTTTATTGTCTAAACCTCATATTGCATTCTGCGCGCCAGTAGTACTTGCGCTTCTGTTTCTTATTTTGTTCACTCACATTCACAAACCCAGTTTTAGTTTGTAGATAAAAGACGACTTCTCACCGTTCCCTGTGGATTCGACCCCTGCTTGCCAAGACTATACTAAGGAGGAGAGGGATAAATTTGCAGCACTCAACAACGTGCTCGTCAGTACACTAATCAAAATATTAAACATGATATATAATTACGAAAACAAAATTCATTTGAGCTCAGTTACATAAGAACAAAGTACATAATGTTAACATTTTTCAATAATGCCCATCCTTTAGACATGCTCAGTAAATGTCTTCAGTGGCAATCTTTTAGTTAGTAGATCTGCAACCATTAGTTTGATGCTAATATGTTCAATGATACTTTTCGTTCTCGGACGTCTTCTTTAATGGCAAGATATTTCAAGTTTGATAGATTATTTTTGTATGCTATTTTAGGTCCTTTACACTGCTTATAATTCTAACATATTTTGTATAAGATTACGCTTTTGGTGTAGTTTTGTATCTCAGGCTTATCAGAAGAGTTAGAATAAAAGTGCAACAAGAAGGCCGAATCTCGGAACAAAAGACAACAAAGTAACAAAGAACCAAAAGACCAACAAGCGCGCGAGCAGTGTGGCGCGCGAGTATGGGTCGCGCAGAACAGAGCAGAATGATGACGTCAGCAATCAGCGAAATATCCGGAGCGATGACGTCATCACGCGCAAAGAATATTTCTAAGTTCGGTTTTTGGAGATCAAGATATTCCCAAAGCTGATTTTTAGAGATAAAGATGATTTCCAACAGATTTTCTTGCCTAATTATTCGTGAAACCCTAGGAGGCAAGAGTATAAATACAAAGCTACAAGGAAGTCACAAATATGCGCGAATAGAGAGAAGCGGCTCAGAGCGGAATTCAGACCTAGCTGCGAGAGCTGTGCGCGCGAGCTGCCGACGCGAGCAGGACATTGCGTCATTCAGATTTGCTTGTTACTTTAGTTGTTTAATATTTATTCTTGAGATGTATACATTCAGTATGTGTAGCTAACTTACTGAATTCGGTTTGGATTCAGATCTATGAATTACATGTTTTGAGGTTTTGTTCTTAATTGCATGATAAGTTTAGTATTATTATTCCAAGCTCAATTGCATGATAATTAGGTTAGACAATTAAGCGAAGCCTTGCACCGCAGACTTAGTTGTAGAATCTGTTATCTATAGTTAAACTATCAGAAGTACGTGACTGTGAATGATAGGAGTAACACTAGAATAGTTGATAGCTACCTTGACCGGATTCGTGGTTGACTAGACTAGATTGAGTAATAATATCATACGGACTTTGACCAGAATGTATGTGCAGGTTATTAAGCTGTGACAGGACCTTAACCTACGTGAACAGTATATCATGTATTTTTAATGACCGATGATAAGCATAGAAATTCATAGTGAAGAATCTGAACTGAGCTCATCTCTTATATTTATTAACATCTTTCGTAACTACTTTCTGAGTGTGCGCCAGTTTCACTTGCGCACAGTTTCTTTTCTTTTTCCTTGTTTACTCACAACCCCAACTTTAGATTGTAGATAAAAGACGACTTCTCACCGTTCCCTGTGGATTCGACCCCAGCTTGCCAATACTATACTAAGTAGGAGATTCGGGACAAATTTGCAGCACTCAACGATGTGCTCGTCACTCATGTAACTTAATTTGTGGAGTTGAAGAGAATAAGACATGCAAGGAAGAAATGATAATTTCTATGATGAATTAAATTAAAACTCTATACTTCCAAAACTTTTCATTATACACTCATAATAAATTCCTTCTTATCCTTTATTTTTATTTATTTAACAAATTTCAAACAAAATATGGTTATTACACAAACTGCTTTGCACTTTTTCAAGAAACAGCTCCTCCGGCTAGCGTGTATAAATAGCCATAAGTTGATTTTGAGTATCCACACATGCAACAAAATCAGAATCTGCATATCCTGCCAGTTCGAGAAGATTTGATCTCTCATAATTGAGCATATGATTTTTTTGTCCCTTGTAGGTATCTTAATACTTTTTTGCATCTTACCAATGATCCATTCCAGGATTACTTTGATATCTTCCAAGCATTCCAACAACAAAACTAATGTCTAGTCGGATACATGTTTGGGCATACATCAAACTCCCAACAACCGATGCATAAGGAATATTTTCCATTTCTTTTCGCTCCAATTCATTCTTAAGATATTGCACAAGATTGAACTTATCTCCCTTATGAATTGTAGCTACGGATGCAGAACATTTATCCATTCTAAATCTCTCTAAAACTTTATTAATATAGGCCTTTTAAGATAATCCTAACAATCCTTGCGATCTGTTTCGGAATATTTCTATTCTAATCACAGTGGATGTCTTACCCATATCTTTCATTTCAAAATTAGACGAGAGAATTTTTTTGGTTTCATGTAATAACCCAAAATCATTAGTAGCGAGTAAAATATCATCGACATATAGAATCAAAATTATAAACTTGCTCCCAATGACCTTCACATATATACATTGATCAACAATATTTTCCATAAATTCGAATGATGTAATGGTATCATTAAACTTTTGAACCGAAACTTGCCACAACCAAAAAGTCAAAAGTGCTATAAAATATATTTTTAAAAAGAGCTTTAAACTATCTTTTTAAAAGTGCATTAAAAAATACATGTATAATTTTTTACAATTATTTTAATTTTGATACATTTTTGAAAATTCTAGTGATGCACTTTTTAATACAGTTTGTTAATACATTTTGAAGGGGTTGAGATCATGTGAGACATGATATATATGTAAGACAGGAGGAAAAAATCTGAGCCATCGATTTTAATAAATCAATGGTTGAGATTAAAATTGAGTTTAATTAAGTTAGATTTACGAAAACACGGGGCGGTTGGATTTGACGGTTATTTTATGTTAAATTTCAACCGTTAGATTATAATTAATGAACGATCGAGATTGTGTCATACTGTCTTACAAAAAGTTTATCGTCCTCCTAAAACTTACCCCATTTTGAAGTATCTAGCGTTTCACGTTTTATATCAATTAATATAAATTTCCCAAGTAAATTTTATGAATTATATATTGTAGTAATTTCATCCTTATAACTTAGTTAAAACAATTAGAGGATATGAATTAAAAGACAAAATATTGTAATATACTTTAAAATAATCATTAAAACAATTAGAGGATATGAATTAAAAGACAAAATACTGTAATATACTTTAAAATAATCATTATGAGGTATTTAAAATTGACAAATTTGTTCTCATTATTAAAAATGATAAAATTTATTAGTAATAAATTATTAATAAAAATGATTAAAAATTAATTAATGAGGTAATAAATGTATACTTAACACTAATTAACATTGTAAATTTTCCCTCAAGGTAGACAAGAAATCAATAGTCGAGAAAACTTCTGCTCTGTTTTATTTAGTAATAACAAGATTCGAGCACTGCTCAACTACAAGGCTACGCTTGGAACAGACTCAGACACACTGTTATTCAAAAGCTCAACTTTGCACTATTTATAAGTCTCGTTGTTCCGGACATTATTGTTCAGATGATGGACCAGTGTGACTTCCTCTGCTGTCCCGGTCCGGGGAAGAAGAGCTCCTCATCGTTGTTCTTTTTAAATATCTCGTCGATTTCTTTGCTTGACATCGAGAACGCCAGCTCCTTGGCTTCACGCTGCATTTTGTTAATAATGCTGTTCTTCCCTACAAGCGGGTATCGCTCATTGTTCAAAGCGTTCACTTCGAAGCAGACTACTTGGAGATTTTGGTTGTTGGAAGCAACTATGGCTACTGGATGGCCTGCCGGGACAACGAACACCGTGTTGCGTTGGAGGCGAGAGGTGACCTTTTGGTACCTTGTTGAATGTGCTTGTTGTCTTCCTTTGCTTTGGTGGTGCTGGAATTCTTGGGACTTTGCGATATGCGGGCATGCCATTTCGAAGTAGCCCTCACCATTCGTAACGAACACAATTTTTGTTGCCTTTGAATTGTAGAATGGACCCATCATCGCACCCTGGGTTATGTTTGTGAATGACACTGCGACATTGATGTCTCTCAGCTGTCTGAATTCATCCGGAAAGGCCTCGAAAAGCTTGCCAAACTCGTTAGATGATGTTTCCTGTTCAAACAGATTAAATGGTCTGCTTCCCTTGCTTTCACTTGAGCCTTTGAAAGGCCATACACCACCTTCTTCATGCTCTTTGCTCAAAGATTGGATCTGTTGCCTTGATGCCTTTATAATCACTCCCTGTTTCTGCTGTCCAAATAGCCTCTCTATTTGTTCTCTTCGAGTCTACAACAACATATATGTAAGTATTTAACACATCAGATCAGTTAGGTTTAAACAACTAGAAACACTGTTGACTACTACTCACTTGCAGAGCAGCTTCAAGAAGTTCCATGCTGAATGCGGAGTAGAATGACTCAGGGGTTCTCTCCACCTCCACCATAAAAGGCCTCAAATTCACCAGGGTTGGCAACTGGATTGAGAAGCTTGGCTATAAAGAGCTGCTGATTTTCATCTTGATTGATCAGGTACACAGGAGTCCCTGCCTCCAACTTGATGATATCCCCAGCTTTGATGTTAAAGCTCTCCCTATTGTTCTTCTTAATTTGAGTGATTGTCCCTCTTCCTGATCATCACATATCACAAAAGTAAGTAGTTATATATTATCAATTGGTGTGTTAACATATGGAACAAAAAACAACCTTTGACAACAAAGAAGACAGCATCAGCATCCATGTGATGAGGCACAATAAAAGTACGAGGCTCAGCCACCAAAAAACCAAGTCTGTAATTCTCCAACCCTCTCAGCAGCTCAGATTTTTCAGTAAACTTGTCAAGGATAGAAATCCTTCCATGCTCAGCTCTGAACTTTTCAGTGAATTGGTGTTCATGAAACACATAAGGACTGCTGCTCTGCTGATGCTGTGAAGAAGAGTGTTCCTCTTCATCACCACCTCGGCCTGTACCATGTCCATGTTGTCCCTTCCCAAACTGCTTCTCGAAACAATCACTCTGGCACCTTGCTATCTCCTCTCTTTCTCCAATCCGTTCGCATTTATCTCTGCATTGCCTTAGCTCTCTTTGGATCTGAGGATCCCTCTCAACCTCTATAGCTATGGCAAGCACACCGAAACAAAGCACCAGGAACAGAAACCCAACTCTCATATTCATCTTCGCCACTTTTTATTTAGTGTTCTGACTGGACTGAACTGGTTTGGAGTAGAGCTTGTGGCTGCATGCTGGTATTTATGGATGGTGTTGTTGTGTGGATAGGGATGTACGTGAAGATGATGATAAGAATGGGACACACAAAAAACATGCATTCGTGCATGCAGATGCAGGGTTGACATGTGTGTGACGATGAGATACGTGTAGGTCGGAGCGTGAACCACTCTCGCCGCGTAGCTTTTGAAGGTACTCAATATAGTAGTAAAGAAGGACATGGATTTGGATTCCACTTCTCAAATTGTAAATGGCATCTCATTGAATCTTTGTATCATTGCTTAGTTTTGTCATTTTGTTATAAAAGCATCACGCTTCGTGCACATGATGGCTTGTGCTTTTGCATTCATTCACAAACAAACATAGTAACACCCAAAACTTCATGCAAGTCGCACGTGGCTTGATTTCGAGATGGTTATGTTAATCATAATTTAAGGAAACTAATTAATAGTTTTAGTGTTTCAAAAGGAACTAGGTATTGACTCGCTTTGTGCGCGGGGTGATGGATTTAATGAAATATATTTTTATATAATTAATTGAAAATACAAGCCAGCCAATCAGAAAAAAGGGATTTAACGAAATGTATTTCTATATAATCATGAAATATTTCCGAATCTATAATATTCTGTATTCGACATATGATGCCAAAATATTTACATGAAATATTTGACTATAGTCGTTTCTATAGTTGACAACAGTATTAAATATTTGATGATGCTGCCAGAATGTTTACACGAATTATTTTACATGTGTTAAATATTTTGATTCCAATTTCAATGATTCTCATTAAATATTATTATTCAAAAAAGCCAGCCAATCAGAAAAAAGGGAAAAAAATTCAAAATTCTAAAAAAATGACACATAGGTCAAATTGCTTACACGACGACACATGTCCAATCATACATCCCTTTTAATACATGAATTATTTTACATGTGTTAAATATTTTTCCAATTTCAATGATTCCCATTAAATATTATTATTCAAAAAAGTCAGCCAATCAGAAAAAAGAGAAAAAAATTCAAAATTCTAAAAAAATGACACATAGGCCAAATTGCTTACACGACGACACGTGTCCAATCATACATCCCTTTTAATATATATATGATGACACATAGGCCAAATTGCTTACACGACGACACGTGTCCAATCATACATCCCTTTTAATACACGAATTATTTTACCTGTGTTAAATATTTTGATTCCAATTTCAATGATTCCCATTAAATATTATTATTCAAAAAAGTCAGCCAATCAGAAAAAAGAGAAAAAAATTCAAAATTCTAAAAAAATGACACATAGGCCAAATTGCTTACACGACGACACGTGTCCAATCATACATCCCTTTTAATATATATATGATATGATAGGCAAGTGGTATATAGATATATCACACTAATTAGTAAAAGCATCCCACATTGGTTCTTCAGAATGGATGTCTATGATATATTATTTAATTAGATATGTATAATTTACATAATAAGAAATGTGATTTTCTCTAATGGAATTTTGTAAATGGATTTTGTAACTCGTTATGCAATCAAAAAACTAAATTTCAATGCATATAAATTAATTGTATCATCATCTACAAATTTTGAGGGCGACATTTAACCACAACACGACCTGCAACCACGTATACATGAATATTACTCGAGACTCATCTTTTTTGACACCTCTTTGCATCACAACTGGTCTCTAACTCAAGCATTCTCATAAGTATCTTTTAGCTCAAGCATTTATTTCTTCATCAACATTCAACATCTTGAAATTCTTTTTACATGTGAGAGTGATAGAGACGCTAAAGATTATGTGTGAGGTGTACCTTCCTGATGCTTGGTACTTGCTCGAGTTTAAGTCCATTAGGTTCAATATTAGCAAGTTCTTTAAAAGATGCATCATCGCTCTCTCTTCATCTACATATATACCCTTTTCGTTTGTCTATCCTTAGCCTGAAATATCAAGAAATCTCAATTAATATCACATTATTAATATGTTTAGAAATGCAAAAGGACATCTCTACTCTAGGAGAGAAATGCAAAAGAACCAGAACAAAGGGATTATAATAGATAATCCAGATACCATTACTTACAAAACTTTAGAGTTAATAGCTAATCCATTTCATGGTCAGGTGAAGGGGAGTACCAGGCAAGAAAGACCCCTGACTCTTAGCATCATAAAAAATGGAGTCTTGCACTCTTTCGGATAATTAGTCAGGGAAGGGAAATATTTTTGCGCCTATGAAATCTAGTTTTTAGATTTTTGAACATGATTCACTTCAAAATTAAACACAAACTATAAGAATAAAAATAAAAATTACAAAGAAATAAACCATTTCTCGACGATTTAAACAATCTATTTTGAGTCAAACTACAACTCCTAACCTTTGCTAAAGTGAGATGTAAGAGCGATTGAGTGGTTGGCTGAATCGGAGGGAGTAACATCTTGAAAGTAAAAGAAAAAAGGTGTGAATCAAGGGAAACACAATATAACAAAGCTTGTAGACTAGCAAATTTACAAATCCATGAGATGAATCTGTATAAATTTAGCTAAGCGGAGTCGTGCGTTGGAGATGGGATTATATAAACGGTTCTTCAAATTAGGGTGACACATGGGCTGAGTTACATATTTAGGTCATTTAAATCATACGGTTGGGGATGCTCTAGGTCATCAAATTGGAACCTATACTCTAATATGGTAAAGTTCAAGAGAAACAAATAATTTTAGTGAACGGAGGGACTTAATATCAACCATTGGATTGAATCGATCTTTTGTTTAAGATTAAATTGAATGGTTAATTAAATTTAAAATGAATTAGCAAAAAAAACGGGACTGTTAGAGATTAACAGTTATCAATGATAGATATGATTTCCTTCTGTTTCACATTAGTATGATTATCCTCCTGGAACCTTTCCCTACTCTAATATACCTTCAATGATAAAGTTGAGTTGAGAGAATCTCTCGTCCTCATTTTGAGGTCTTGCACTTTTTTCTTTTTATTTAATTATTATTACATTATATATATTTAAGTATTCAACACTTTCCTTTTCCTCTATTATCTAATTTTAAATAATATATAAAGGAAGGTATCCGACATTGAACATGCATCCGACATTGCTAGCTTCTTGTAAAAAACTATGTTGGACGCAAAAACTATTTTGTACAAATTTGCATATTGTAAGACACTGAATAAGCCATATTTTGTTGGATCTCTTGCACGTTGAAAAATGAGTTAGATAATATATTCGTCATTTTTAAAAAAATGATCAAGGAATGGACAATCCCCATTTTCAAGTCAATTATATTATTCTCCTCTACCCTACCCAGCAAACCCATGTTCTGCCCCCACTAAGAATCAAACTCGGGTTGGCTCCAGTGGTGGCACTTATAGCTCTGACTCTTGCCAACTGAACTAGCCCCTGATGGATATATAATCGACACTATTCTTGGAATAAAGGAAAAATCGAAAGATGATATAAATGCTCGTTGAGTCTTTTTAAATTGGGAGAAGGGGAGTCTCTAAGGCCGAAGATCAAGAAGTTACCCCAAACACTTTACACAATGCTATTTGAAGAGAAGGTGAAGGTACTTGGATGATAAAAAAATATCAAATATCATCATGGATATGCAGAAAGTATAAAGAACAAAATCAATCAAAATAATACAAAATCCTTCGATTGAAGACATATGATCGTTATGCCTTGTTTTAAAGGTTGATTTTAATATTTATTCAACCTTATTTCGCGTTCCATATAGTGAACCACTTATAACATTATTTAGGTAGTTTTGGAAGTTGTGTTCTAGTGAACTGAAGGAGAGCATTATCCAATTAAAGGTGGAGATTGTGACAATTTTATGTCAGTTGGAGCAAAAAAATTTCATTCCAACTTTATTCACAATAATGATTTACCTTATGATCGTTTCCCGGATCAACGATTGCTCAAAGAACCTCTTCATTTTAGTTTGATGTTTTCACGTGAAAAGATGCAAATTAATATTTAGTTTATTTAAAGAAAATTAATACACTAATTGAAAATTAATTATATTATTTTACAACAACTTTGTGAGAATAAGAAGCATGTCACGAATACAAAATACCTAGAGGGACGTATCATGACACTATATGCTGTGCATGAGTGTGTAGTATTTTGAAAATTATATTTGAATAATGAATTGAAAAACATATCACCGTCACATAAATCGAAGTTCAAGATTTCAATTGTTTTTTTAAGAAATACACTTTGTGATGAAGGATATTTATACGATCCATCAAGTTACAAAAGCTCATAATTAAAATACATTTTTCAATTATTGTTTTACATTTGTGCAGTGAATTCATGTTATAGATGCATCAAGCCTACTTTGACACTCTAAAACATAAATTGGTATAATTTTAAGTCATTCTGAAATCAAAGTTTCAACCACAAAGCATGCAAAAAACTAAATTTTGGACTTCCAAAGGTTATACCATTTATGGACACATAGTTTATTTAATTGATTGATGTTCCTCTCTCAGCGGGCATAAATTCTTCACCCTGAGCGGCAACTCTAAAAATAGTAAATTGCATTAATCCTAACCTTGAAAATTGGAAGAGATGCATAGTTTATGCACCTCGAGCCCCAACAATTGGGGATGCAATTTCATGACATTTATGAGTGAGATGCATATATACGGAAGAGAAGAAGATACCAAAAATCTGCCATTTGTTTGGCCCTCATTTCTCATTCTTTAAACAATTTCTACACTTTTTTCAATTATTTTTTTGACCCTCATCAAGTTTGAAGAAATCTGAATTTTTAGAGGGATCATCTTATTCTTTAGCCGTAGTGCTAGTGAATGGAGGATAAAGAGGACCACATATTCATCAACATTTTTGTGACAATTTTCTTACCTATAAACTCTTTTAATTTTTTGTGTTTTGTTGCTATGGAATTGATGTGTAACTAAACTCACCCGATTTGGGAGTTATTTGCTGACATATTTTTATGAATATTAATGCATGCTTATTTTATGTGAATTTTATTGCGATTCTTGATGTTCGATACATGATTGTTGTTTGTTAGCATAGCATAGCGATGAACTACACTAACATGTCTGGCATGATTGATTTCCTTTTATTAAAGTCTATCGGTGTAGCTATTATGTTATTTATTCAAGATAAAGTATTTCTTCTTGTGAGCTTAGCGGTTTAATAAAAAAATATAAAATTATTTGCATATTACTTAGCAGATGTATTTGATGTGTCTCTAGAGGGAACAATTAAATAAATTCACATAATTTTTACATGCTTAGTAATTATGTAATGTTGCAAGCAACTCCTTGATTAGTGTTTTGATAGTGATATTTTATTTATTTACTTAATATAACAACAATCCAAATCTCTTTTTTTAATAATTTAGTAGAAAAATATCTAGATTTAATTAAATTTCTCTCTCTTGGGTTAGACCCTAATTACCGCTTGATAGCTTGTTAAAAAATTATAAATTTAAGCTTGAAGGAACTCAACAACGTGCACGTCACTTAATTGTCTTCCGAAATAAAGTTGAGTAAGAGAGAAATATTGACAGTTCGTTGGTGTGTGACAGTCTGACAGAGACTATCGTTGAATTAAATTTTTATTGATGCTCATGGGCTGAAATTCAATACAGTACCCTAACATCAGAAAGCACAAATTAGTAATTTTTCAGTCATATTTTTATTTGGGCATCTCCTCTCTTTTTCATATCAATTAATATTATTCACCTTATTACCAATTATATAAAATATTATGCATATAAATATTGTACGGAGAATGATCTGCAATATATTCATGAACTATGGATATTAGCAAATTTCTCACAAACTCGTCATTGTTATTCAGTGTTATATGGAAATGAAGTTAATCTTTTGTATGAAAATGAAATAAAAATATACAAACATAACAAAGTGGAGTTTTGGTCGAAGCATGTATCTTTTTACCTCTGATATATGATATTGTTATTTTATTTATACTAATTTACATGTGATGAAGTTTATTACAACATTCTTGAAAGTATGGTTACATTGTAGGGAAGGAATGTCGATTGTTTTGTTCAAATACATATGGTTTAATAAGTGATAAGTCACTTGCTTGAGGTAAAAATAGTGTGTTGGGAATAGACGTATTAAGAAGATATGATTGTACAAGGAGAAATATAGAGTGGTAACTCTCTTGCTTGTGATAAAAATAGTGTGTTGGGAATAGACGTATTAAGAAGATATGTTAACTAATATTCCAAATAAGAAAGATTATGAAGAACAAACTGATGAAGTATAGGAGGGGGATTGATGTAGATCATTTCGCAGTATCATACTTGGAGAAACAGGATCACCCGAAACAGGCATCCCGGTGCAAATTCGCAGTTTGAGTTCCCGATGTCCGATTTCAGCCCACAATACCTTGTTTCGAAGAGAACGATGCAGTTTGGGTTCCTTCCCTTAGTTGTTCCTCTGCGTTTTACTCTGCATCAGGGATGAAGATGTGAATGATCATGATGATCAAAATATGAAGATGATGACCAATGGTATGAAGTGATGATATTGATATAGAGTATATATGCGACAAAGTGTAAAATGAAAATTATATATGATTTTATTGTGAAAATGGTCTTGTTAGTCCTTATTGTTAAAATAAAAATTAAGGATATTTATCTTTATTTTCCTCAAGTATTGAACTTGATAAGTAGGTAGAGGGTCATCCCGGGGAATGAATTTCATTCTTTCTAATCATTTTGAGGTTCTTAATGTACTTCCGGATTTTAGTGTTTGCAAAAATTGAAAGTGTATTCAAGTTACGTAACCGGATTAAAGAGATAAAACTGATTGAGGATAAAACACAAATAACTCAAACAACATATATCATTAAAAGATATGAATTGAATACCTTCAGAGAAAAATTCTAAATCTTTAAAATTTAAGGTGTCAAAAATGCATAGGCCAAATTCAAAAGTATTACTGATGAATTCAAAAGATCAAGGATGATCAAAAGTAACTAGTTCATGTGGTTAGTGCCAACATCTTGTGGGTTATCTCCTAAAACTTTAAATATAGTATGTACACCTGATGGTGGAATATTAGGTCTGGAAGTGATGATATCTTTGATGGAGAGGTGAGCTGCTCAAGTTACAATATTCACAACCTTGCGTAAAATCAAACTATAAATGCTGGGTGTCCTTCGTTATGGTTGATTGGTCATCACAAAGTTTTTTGTTGATTGTTGAGGATTAGAGCAAGTTCTGAGTTCAAAGGTTCAAAGTAGGTGGGGCAGGGATGGGGTTCTGTAAACCTCGTGCTTGCTCGAAAGCCGCTTCTTTTTATAGGCTTTAACTTGAAAAGGTCCAACCAACATAGTCCGGTGCATCCAAGTAATCTGGTCCTTATTCGACATAGAATGAATTTTTATATGGTGTAGGTTAAGACAGTGAGAATAATGGTTGGTGTTACTAATCAAATAAAAAATTTCTGTTAGAGGATTCAGAAGAGCGACATTGAAGAAATTGAGGACACTTGTCCGCATAATGACTACCTCGGCAGATTTGACAACGAGGAGTATAATTTTTGTTGAGGCCACCCCTGCCGCGACTGCCTCGACCTCCACGAGCAGTGTTTTGTTGATTTGAGGAGTCGCGATGGTTAGCAAAGAAAGCAGGCTGCGGTGTAGTATCCGACGTCTCCATAGAACGATGTAAAAGATCGTATTGTTTAGCCTGGTTTAAGAGATCAGCAAAGCAGGGGACCAGTGTCATAGCCATCCGTGTGTCAGAAAAACTTAAAAACTGAGGACCTAGGGCCCGCAGAAACCAATGACTCTTGTCTAAATCATCAACAGGACGACCAATAGAGGACAATTGATCACATAAATTTTTAAACTTCCGGCCGAATTCAGTCACCGTAGAGTTTCCTCGGCGAAGAAAAAGTAATTCTTCACGGAGCTGCAAAGCTCGAGAGGTAGAGCCATGAGAGTAGGCTGATTCAAGAGACAACCAAGCATCCCGGGATGTTGTACAGTCAACAACCTCAGACATGGCTTCCTCGGTCAGGGAAGAAAAAATAACACCAAGAAGCCTCTGGTCCTTCATCTTCCACTTTGTGTAGGCTGGATTTGGAATGGAGGTAGCGGCTGAATTTTCAGTGGCCGGATTGGGAATTGATAAAGGTGGAGGACAGGTTGAGCCATCAACAAAATTGAGGAGGTCAAAGGATGCGAGCATTGGCATGATTTGTCGCTTCCAGAGAAGGTAATTGGATGAATTTAACTTGATGGGTACCATGTGAATCATGATGGCGATGGGAAGTGTCTCGGAGTTGGTTTCCATTAAGGTAGGAATGAAGGAAAAGAAGAGGGATTTGACTTGAGCGTGAGGAGGGGAGGGGGAGGGATTTTAGGGTTTTGGCAATTTTAGGGATTTGGCAACCTTTGGCCTGATACCATGAGAGGAATGAGAACAAATCACCACCCTGTATGTGGTGTATGTTATTGATATTTATACAAGTAAATATACAAGGATAAGTACAATTGGGAAACGAACCGAGAAGACATGTTCTAAATATAGAAAAGTAAATGAGACTTAATATCTACTAAGACTTATCCTTAACACCGAGGCTGAGGCGTGAATATAAGATCTCAATATAGTCATTTCGCACTCCTTGGCGTATAGCTTACAAAATATTAAAGTTGCACAACAAAAATATAGATTAAGTTAACCATGATCGTAGATTCGTAATAATCATATCAATGATTAAGCATAAGAATTGAATTGTTGACAACGCGTCGTTGTGCGCTGCAAATCTAAATTTATATTCCTACTCAATACTAGTGTAGCAGTAAGCAGGGTCGGATCCAAGGAAAAGTAATCTAGTCTAAGAGTTATACTACTAACTAATCCTACTCCTATCAGGGGTTTTGTGAGTGTTTTTAATTACAACTAAACGTGCTAATAAAAGAGAAATACAGTTCAAGGAATCTCATTGCAACCAGTAATCATAGATCAGTCATGCATCAATTTAGTAAATTATAATTGTTCTAATCAGATAGTCTCGCTAGGGTTGTTACCTAATTCTAGTTCTATCTTCTATTACCCGCTAGAATCTCAAGAAGATGTAACAATAACCTAATCAAACTATCACAATAGCTCCACCGCTAGGCTTTACTACTATGACAATTCATGTAGATATCATGCAATTGCTATAAACCTAAGTTCACCGCTGAGCCGAGTTGAGCAAATAACAATACATGCAATTATAAAAAAGAACAGAATTCACTAAATTAAAACTTGCTATTCAACAATCTCGTACAAAGTTGCAACTAAATTCCCCAAACTGTAGGGAAATTAGCTACTCCTACAAAACATTAATCTAAATTTGAGTTCGAAGAAGAAAACTTTGCTAGTGGGCTGGGCCAGAGATATCCGCGGTCCCTTAAAGAATATTCCCGCAGACCGTTAATTCTTCAGCGTCCGCGAAAATAATTGCTCAGCGTCCATGACTGACATCAGCATGATGTCATCCAACTCTTTCTTCGTTTCCATCCTCCGAATTCGTCTAGAATCGCTCCATAAGCACTGCACTCCAAATATGCCTTAAACACAAAACACTACGAAAATATAATATTTCACAAATAAAGCATATAAGAACGACGGTATAAATACGCTACATCAAACTCCCCCACACTTATCCTTGTTCGTCCCGAACAAGTAAAAGTCTAGACTACAGATTCGAACCGATCAAAGTATACTGTAATTACATGGCGATCCAATTCATGATATCCTATCTATTCATCTCATCAACATCTGCATACATTAATCGTCAATATTGTTTAATCTACACTCAACGATACATAATACTCAAGTCAAGATATATCAATGATAATGTAGAGATAGTCCTTTTCAGATTTCTAACTTCATTCTTCAATTCACAATCCTAATCACACTAACAATTGAGTTTTTAATATGACATCCGAAACATACTATTTAGGTAAATCCACTGGAAACAACGAACTTTTATTCATTCTTTTTTTCTTTGCTGAATTTTCTGATTTTTTGATGGCTTGCCTTATTTTGGCTTGTGTCATTGGTTAAAGCAAGTGCTCAAGTGGGAAGTGTCTTGGTTTTCTTCCTAACCCCCGGCACTAGTCAATAACCAATATAAAACAAAATGAATTATTTCAAAGATATTGATAAGTATCTCTTCATGCACATAATAATTCAATTATCAATTATCACACCAAAATCTATTCAACTATTTGATCACTTTTATCTTTAATAATACCATTAACCTATATTAAGAAAATATTACGTCCTCATAATTTTTTTCTAAGTATTCTAACTTTTTAATACTTGAAATTCATGTTATTCAAATGGAACCTTAGGCCAATACGTTATTTAATGACCAATACAAAATTTTGACTTTGAGTTATTTCCAGTAGATCTGTCACTTATTCTGCATGATCTTTCTTAAATTCCTAATGTAAAAGTTAAGTCTCGATTTGATTATACTACACTTCAAAAAAAATTGCAACCAAATTTTCGCCCTTATTTCATACTAGCTATAGGATTTCTACCAAAAGGACATATTAACACATTGTAAATAAATATTGCTCTATGCAATGATTGTCTTAGAACACGAGGTTGGTCCAAGTTTTTTGCATACATATTTACCATGGAAAACAATTGTTACATTAAATGCCTATTGATCTGTTACGAAAACAACTTTCCATCATTAATATAAAACATGAAAGTCATGCACACATGTTGCAAATTACAAATTGTCAAAATATATTTAAATATGATCCTTTCAAATAGATCATGTTTCCCATAGGTAACAAATAGTCTTTTTGCAAAATAAATGTAGATATTTTAACTCAATGCTTTCTTACATGCCTAAAAATAGTAATTGTTATATTCTGTTTATGCCGTTTGATTTGCATCAATTACAATATTTTACGACTTGGGTAAGCTTCTAGTCAAAACACTTCCAAGTCCAATATTTACAGAACAAAAATTTCTCATTCAGTTTACTGTTACCATTGTTTTACCGATAAAATGGTAAATCGATAAATTTAAAAAATTTGCTGTTTCACCGAAAAAATTACCGACTTATATATAACTGAATATTTTTTTAATTATTTCATATTATTTCAAAAAATTCGTATATTTTAATTAATTTTCATATTTTTTTATCTAATATAATATATATTTGGTAAATTCGGTTAAACAGTAAATTACTGAAATGAAACATCTATTCCATTTATCGATTTTTTTCCGATTTTTTTCATTAAATTTACCATTTTACCGAGTTTTCAATAAAACGGTAAAAAGTTTCGATAATATTTTTTGGTAAATCGGTAATTTACCGCATGTTGCTCTGCCCAAGTCCGCTCTGATACCATGATAAATCGCAAGGACTAACCATGAAAAAATTCACAGTTTGACCAAAAAGTCGACTTACAGGTAATGGTTCATTAAACCAATATATACTTTGCAATTAACATCCAACTATTCGATGAGAGACAACTTGTCAGCTGACATTCTTTTATTATTCAACAGGCGGAGCTGGCTGACATGATTTTCATGCTATTGCGCTCAACACTGAATTTACTCAGTGTGCACTCGAAAAGCGATTGAGGTTTTCCTTTCAAAAAAATTAAATTAATTCTATCATTTTCTTCACGTTTCACCATGTTAAACATTGTATTTTCTAGAACAAATATCATTCTGTATTTTGTTTTGACAAAGTGGTGTGGGAATATACATTTTTTCTTTAAAAATAAATATTTGTCGAGTAAAAAATTATGAATTATTCCAGTTTGAGATGAATGAACAATACTATTTATCTCATGAACAAATCAGATAAAAACAAGTATGATGAACAACGACATTTTTTTAGAAGAGGAACCCAGGCGATATTGTTCATTATTTTGTAAATATTATTCATAAGTTATTTTAGCAGAATAGTTGGACGTAAAAATTAATTAATCGAGCAAATTCAAGAAACATGCCTTGGTTGTCATAAAATTCTCAAAATATCAGAATAAGAATGGACAACCTTCAATAATAATAAAACACAATTTCCAAATTTATTTTGAAGAAGAATTTATTATGAAAATCTATTCATATATTTTCTTTCTCATTTTTGTTGAATATGGTCTGTCTTTATTCCGAATCCCAATATTTTCGTTCTGGGTAATTACAAAAATTAGGAAAAAGAATTAAAGAAAAAGAATTAAAGGAAAAGAGGATGAATATTAAAAATAATGAAAAAGTGTTGAGAAGAAAAAGCAATAAAAGAGTTGACTAACTTCACATTACCAGAGCGGAGAGGGTTGCACGTCGCTTGGGAAAGATCTGAGATCAACACGTGGCGTCATCTGAACCGTTGAATACAGTAATTACCACAGAGGAAGACCAGAGCAGCTTTCAGAGAGCGCGCGGAGAAGGCCGTCCGAATTCCAGCACGAGCGACAGACTCTGGTGGACTCCATTTTGATTTCGCCGCCCTAATTTCTAGGGCACGGGAAGCCGACTCGAATTATTTGTTAATAAAATCGGTGAGAGATTGAATTCGTCGGCGTCGGATGAGAGGTGTTGAAATCGCATGTTATCGATAACGGGGAAAAGCCATGAAATGGAACGCATTATTAAAAGATTTGAAGGAAAAGGTTGGATTGACTGGACAAGGACTCTCATCATCTCCAACTTCCTTGTTCAATAAAGACGATGCTTCAGATGTCAGTCAAGAGTTTTGGTCCTCTCTCTCCAGGTTACTTCTACATTTTCATACTATTTGCATTTGATAAATGTTATAAAATTGGATTATAATTTACTATTCATGTAGATTACGTACTGCTTCTGTTGAGAGCTCGCTGAGTTTTATATGGATATCAGTTTATAGTCATGAGATGGTGTGTTTTTTCCTCTTTTTTGTTGCTGATTCTGAGGCATATCGCTTCCAAAGAATATGGCAGATTAATTGGAGGGAAAGTGGTTAGAATAAAGATATGAGTGTAGGTCTAGGGGCCTTATGAAACACAGCTCTACCTGGCCAACATGGTTCGTAAGACAAAGGCTATAGTTGTGTTTTACTGTCCACGATGACATTTTTTTTGTTTGAGCTCAATTATGTAATGGGTTTGTTCTGGTGTTCTCACTTCTGATCATACAGCTTAACTGCATAATGGACTGGTACTGAGTTTAGTAACGAAATATGTTCATTGAGATAGATAATTTTTCAATCTAAATCTAAGAGACTGCATAGCTATCTATAGGTGGTGCTGCATATGTACTGTTGAAATACTACATAGCAGATTCAAACTACGCTGTCTTTTATCCTAATAAGAAAAGAGGAACCGAACTTATGGAGCGAACCAAGGAAGAGATCCTATCATTTATATTTTCATTTTATAGGTTAATCAACTGTCTCACACTCACCTAAGGATTTTCCGCGCTGCAGTGATAAACATGCCCTGGAGTTGGATTTCAAGAGGTTTTGGGAAGATTTCCGCTCATCTGGCTCCGAAAAGGTGTTCCTTTTGTGTGTGCATGTGTAGAGTGTCGTGCTTGATACTATTTTTAGCATTTTTGTCAATTTTATGTTGGTAATTTTTTTTGATTAGAAACTGGGTTTCTAATATATATTTTTCTCACAATGCTTACGCAGGAAAAAGAAGTGTCTTTAAATAAGACTGTAGATGTATTTTGCAGATTAGCGAAGGAGCATGCAAATATACTTCAACTACTCACAGTGTAGGGGCACTGTTTTTTTAAGTTATCTTTATCATCCAATTGTTGTTCTTTCACGTCTTGGAGTGCCTCCATATCGATTGGCATATGTCCCTTTTGCATTCTCTGTCATAATGCCAGCACCACCACTATGTTTTAATTTACTTGTGACATAGTGCTGTTCAATTCTTCATATAAGGTTTCTATTTTCTTTTCAAAATTCTTGATCTCAGTTAGGAGTAGTCCCATCATCAACACATTCAGACACAAAATTATTAAAAATACTATTGTAGGTAATTGCCATTTCTGACAGTAAGACACCACAGCATGTCTTCAATTAAATTTTATTGCTTGTCACCCTGTCTACCGAGAGATGGGTGACCGTTGCCTTGTTTTATTGTCTATATGAAGCCTATGCTAATGCAGTGACTAGCGTTTTTCAGCTCAGTAGAAACACACATCTTTTCGTTTGTTGTTGGAAGAGCCTTTGTTACGGATATAGAGAAATTGAAGTTAAGCAGCAGAAACAGGTCGCTGGATGTTGTAAATGTGCTGAAGTTTTTCTCAGAAGTTACAGAGGTTTGATGGTCGTCTTATTCCGGATAATTTCTCATTTTATTTAATGCTGTCTGCATCATCAGCTGTTTGTAAAATCCTTGTGTATACGAAATTACCTATTCAGAATTATTTACAGGATGGAATTTATCATGGTTCCAATTTGTTAATAGCTGTGGATGTTCTCGTATCTGTGGTATGTATCCGCAAATGTGTTGACCTTTTATTTAATATAGCATGTATTGATATCTATTGTGTCAAATTAGGAATTCAATTAAGATATAATTTTGTAATGCTATTCGAATCAGATTTTTTCTTAGAAATTTACATTCTTATATTTTTAATGTGATTAAACTTATGTTTGTTATCTTACTTATCACAGCCCGTGGACAAAAAGTCTATACTTGATTCAGGAATACTGTGCTGCCTTGTTCACATACTGAATGCTCTTCTCCATCATGGTGACGTCACTTGGATGCAAAATGATAATGGTATTGACGATCTCCAAAGTTATCCAGACGCTGCTTCTGCGCGAGCTCGCCTGCTAGAGGTATTATGATGCCTGTACTACAGCTTTTGTCAAGTCGACAAGGCCTGGCTTAGAATGCACGCTAGATTCATGTTTAATGTCTTTTTGTGCTTAAGGCTTTTTGTTTATATTTCCTATTATGAGGCTTAAACATCATTGCCATTCCATCGTGGGAATCAATAGAGAATACCATGTAGTCCTTGTACCACTCAGTACCGGAAACCGCGAGATTAATCTCTTAATATCAATATTAAAAATATTCTCAACTTTACAGATAGAGGGATGTGTTGTGCACATTATGAAAGCTTTAGCCAGTCACTCTTCAGCTGCTCAAAGTTTGACCGAAGATATGTCGCTCCAGTTGCTGTTTCAAATGATTGCAAATGGATCTTCAAATGCATTCTCTCAATATAAGGATGGTCTTGTTTCATTGCATACCATTCAGCTTCATAAACATGCAATGCAGGTGATTTCAATTTTGTATGCACATAGAAGTTTTTCTGTCGGCCAGCTATAAATAAGGAATTTAAACTTCTTGCTACAACACAATTTTTTCAATATTGATATGCTGACAAAAAAGGTAAAACACATTATAGAAACAAAAGAGTTCTTTTTACCAACCAATGATAGACACACTATCCAATCTTTTTCTGTGCTGGCTGATTTTGTTTTATATCTCAGATTCTCGGCCTTCTTTTGAAGAATGACAATGGTAGTACAGCCAAATATATTCGAAAACATCAACTGGTATGCAGAATTACCCGTACTTAGCCTGTTCATGTGTATTTTGTCTTCATCAAAGACATTTTTTCTAAGCTTTGGCACTCCTGGTTTACCATGAAAAAAACTCAAGCAATAGCTACTCCAGCTATGTTTTCCCACTTTTATTTGCCCAAGTTTAACTTTTATTGCTTGAGTTATGCATCATGCTTCCTTACAAAAGTTTATTTTGCAAGTGGAAATATTTTGATAATCAAGACTTCAAGTAACTTCACTTTGCTGCATTTTTTCTCCCTCAGAATCATTCTGTTTTTACTTGAAGGATTATTTTTGTGTTTGCAGATGAAAGTTCTCCTAATGGCTGTTAAAGATTTCAATCCTGATGCAGGGGATGCCGCATACACAATGGGGATAGTAGACTTATTACTTGAGTGTGTTGAGTTGTCTCACCGACCAGGTAACTTTTCATTTGCATGTATCTGATGCTGATTAGATGATTTTCAAATGAGCATGATATCTTGCTTTTCATTATTTTATTATAGTTTAAATCTAGCGCCACCAGTCACTCAAACTATGCTATTTTTTGCTGTTAATCTAATCGGGTAATTTCTTATTTTTGCCTGCAGAGGCTGGTGGTGTTAGGCTTAGAGAAGACATGTATACTGCCCATGGATATCGGTTCCTTGTCCAATTCGCGCTAGCACTTTCAAATTTGCAAAAAATGCAGTCAATTCAAGACGTGAATCTTGGGTCATATAATGACAGTGCTTCTGCTAATGATTGCCCTATGGAATCAGAAAAAGGAGAGGACTCGAAGGAACAATTGTCACCAACATTATCTCGATTGCTTGATGTTATTGTAAACCTAGCTCAAATGGGTCCAGCAGATGCTGTGGGCAAAAAGGTTCCTCATTCCCGAATTAGCAGTCTAGGAAAAAATCGTACAGCATCTGCTGATCGAATTTCTAAGGATCTTTGGGAAAAAGAAAACACAAAAGTAAAAGACCTTGAGGCAGTACAGATGCTGCAAGATATTTTCTTCAAGGCAAACAGTAGCTCTCTGCAAGTAGAAGTGCTGAATAGGATATTTAAAATATTCACAAGCCATCTTGATAACTACAAAATCTGTCAACAATTGCGAACTGTTCCACTCTTCATCCTCAATATGGCTGGTTTTCCTGCATCATTGCAAGAGATAATTCTAAAATATCTGGAGTATGCAGTGACTGTTGTGAATTGTATTCCTGAGCAAGAATTACTTTCTTTGTGCTGCCTGCTGCAACAACCTATCACATCTGATTTGAAGTTTACCATATTGTCTTTCTTTGACAAACTCCTATCGTTTGATCGTAAGTACCAGAAAGTCCTGCAGGATGTAGGTTTCCTGGAAGTTCTTTTAGATGATCTGAAACAAACTAAGTTTCTTATGGGGTCTGATCAACATACCGACGTCCCCGATGAGTTGGAGGGAAAATCAAACTCAAGCAGTTTCAAAGAAAATCTGGACACTAAAGATGCTATTATATTGTCCCCAAAGCTTGTAGATGCAGCTTGGGGGAGACATCCTTTATTTGAAATTGAAAGCACCATTGATATTGCATGGAAATGTATGGTGTCCTTGTTAAAAAAGTCAGAAATCAATCAAGCTTCATTTAGAACATCTGATGGACTGTCCATTATTCTCCCTTTCTTGGTATCTCAGCTTCATCGCCAGGGAGTCTTGAGAGTTCTGCACTGTTTGATTACTGAAGATGTTTCACAGGTACGTAAGACATCATGTTAGTTTTGGGTATTTAGCTCATGCATTTCATTTGAAACACCTTAGTGAAGATGCTAGTCATTTGACATTATCATATCATTGAAATGAGAATGCAAAATCAACAGTAAAGGTGGCAAATGTTTTCCTTGTCCCGCCGCTTGTTTGTAGACTTGAGGTCAACTTTAAAGCACTTTAATTGATGCTTCATGTTAACATCCCATGGTACCTTTCCTTGTGAGTGTTTTAAGTATATGCATACTAATTGTTGCAACTCTAAGATTTTTATCTTTGTGAATGAGAGTGATATGCAAAATTCTGAATTGTTGTTTCTGCTCCATTCAATTTGTTCAGGCTACATAACTACGAAACTTAAATCTTGCATCAGCTTTCTATCATAATGCAAAGATAGCTGATGTACATTTCAATTGGATTGGATCAGGCTCATTCTGAAGAACTAGGTACCTTGGTTGAAGTTCTTAAGAGTGGGATGGTGACATATCTTGTGGGACCGCAACACAAGCTTCAGCATGACGCTATGTGTGATACACTAGGAGCCTTGTGGCGCATCCTGAGTACCAATAATGCAGCGAAAAGAGTGTTTGGTGAAACCACAGGGTTTTTACTCCTGCTAACCACACTTCACAGCTTCCAGAATGACAAAGCTATTACCGAGCATATTAGCTCAATGGTTCATTGTAAAATATTCACATACCTGATGCGGGTTGTGGCTGTTGGTGTCAGTGATAACATTGTCAACAGGGCTAAGTTGCATACTATTATCTCCTCTCAAGCTTTTTACGACCTTCTATCTGAATCCGGCCTGCTCTGTATAGAGTGTGAAAAACAAGTCATACAACTCATGTTGGAACTTGCTCTGGAAATATTGCTCCCCCCTTTCTTGATGACAGAGCCATCGGATGGTTCAGATACTCCAGCTGGTCATCTGTTATCAGTTAATGGTTGTTTGTTCAATCTTGAAAGGCGCCGGGTTTACAATGCTGGCGCTGTCAGCGTGCTTATTAGGTCACTTTTGTTTTTTACTCCAGAAGTGCAATTAGAAGTACTAAATTTAATAACAAAGTTGGCTCATGCGGGGCCTTACAACCAGGAAAATCTCTGCTCCATTGGTATAATTTATTGAACAGTGTCCATTTATTTATTTTCCCATGCCATGGAGCATTTGCAAACTTTATTAAATTTGTTTGTTCTGTTAAATTCTCAGGATGTGTTGAGCTCTTACTTGAGATAATTCAACCTTTTCTCTCTGGCTCATCCCCACTGCTGATTCATGCCTTTAAAATTGTGGAAGTCCTTGGGGCATATAGGTAAACAATGGTGTCATTTTCTCATGACATGACACCTCTTCTATTTCATATTTTACGTTTATTTGTTGTATGTGAGAACCACCAGTTTGATGGTGATCAGTTTTATGTTTGCAGGTTATCCTCCTCCGAACTAAGAGTTCTCATTAGATATGTTTTACAAATGCGACAGATGGGTTCTGGTCGTGCACTTATTGATATGATGGAGAGGCTAGTTTTGATGGAAGACATGTCATCAGAAAACGTTTCCCTGGCACCTTTTGTGGAAATGGACATGTGTAAGATTGGTCATGCTTCTCTTCAAGTTTCTCTTGGAGAAAGATCATGGCCTCCTGCTGCTGGCTATTCATTTGTTTGTTGGTTTCAGTTTCGAAATCTACTTAGATCACCTACAAAATCAGTGGAGTCTTCTGAAGTTAGTCCTCTAAAGAGGCCGTCGCCAACAGGTGGATCAAACAGCGGACAAAAGCTCCTTCACATATTTTCTGTTTCTGCTGCCGATAATGGCAGCACCTTTTATGCAGAAGTTTACATTCAGGAAAATGGTGTTTTGACACTGACAACTAGCAACTCATCTTTTCTTTCGTTTGCTGGGCTGGAACTTGACGAAGGTAGGTGGCATCACCTCGCCATTGTTCACAGCAAACCCAGTGGTTTTGCTGGTCTGTTCCAAACTAGTGTTGCATATGTATATCTCAATGGAAAGCTAAGGCATACTGGCAAACTAGGATACTCACCATCTCCTATTGGAAAGAAGTTGCAGGTCACTTTAGGAACTCCAACAAACTATTCTCGGACTAGTGACCTGTCATGGAAACTCCGGAGTTGTTATCTTTTTGAGGAAGTTCTGACCTCTGGTTGTATCTGTTTCATGTATATTCTTGGTGTAGGATATAGGGGACTCTTCCAAGATACTGATCTCTTGCGCTTTGTTCCCAACCAGGCGTGTGGGGGGGGTACCCTGGCTATAATAGATTCTTTGGACACAGACTTGCCTGTGACTTCTAGTGCTCAAAAGCTTGAGAATGCTAATAAGCTTGACAATTTTCAATCAGTTGGAAGTGGTATTGTCTGGGACGTGGACCGGCTAAGAAATCTCTCCAAACAAATTTCTGGGAAGAAGCTTGTTTTTGCTTTTGATGGAACTTGTAATGAAGTTTTTGGAACTGCGGGAATGCTGTCCATGCTGAATCTTGTTGATCCTATGTCTGCTGCATCATCACCATTAGGGGGTGTGTATTCGAATTTACTCATGTATTGTATATAAATCTATGATTTGAGATGTTGAAGGCAGAAAGCTTTTTCTTTAAAATTGTTTATTTTCTTGTACAGGAATACCACGGTTCGGTCGTCTTGTAGGTGATATCCATATTTGCCGGCAGTGTGTGATTGGTGATAGTATTCGTCCTGTCGGAGGAATGTCGGTCATTCTTGCTCTTGTTGAAGCTGCTGAAACGCGGGATATGCTGCACATGGCCTTGGCGTTACTTGCCTGTGCTCTCCATCAAAATCCTCAGAATGTGATAGATATGCAGATGTGTAGAGGATATCATCTGCTAGCTATATTTATTCACCGTAGAATGTCATTATTTGACATGCGTTCTCTTGAAATATTTTTTCAAATTGCTGCTTGTGAAGCTTCCTTCTCTGAACCAAAGAAAAACCGTGATGAGTTCTCTTCAGTTGGATCTCATGGTGATATGGATGATTTCTCTGCAGTGAAAGATTCTTTGAGTCATATTTCTGAGCTTCAAACTCCTGATATGACGGCTGAAGCATCAAACTGTATTATCTTGTCAAATGCGGATATGGTTGAGCATGTTTTGTTGGACTGGACTGTGTGGGTAACTGCTCCAATTTCTATTCAAATTTCTCTTCTTGGATTTCTGGAGCAATTAGTGTCCATGCACTGGTATAGAAACCATAACCTCACAATTCTACGCCGCATCAATCTTGTTCAACATTTACTGGTTACTTTACAGCGAGGTGATGTTGAAGTTTTAGTGTTGGAAAAGTTAGTTGTACTTCTTGGGGTGATTTTAGAAGATGGTTTCTTGGCATCTGAACTGGAACACGTGGTCAGATTTCTTATCATGACATTCGATCCTCCTATTCTCAAGGATCAGCGAAAGATAAACCGTGAGGTTATGTGTAAACAAGTGATCGTGAGGAATATGCTGCTCGAGATGCTTATTGATCTGCAAGTAACAATACCGCCAGAAGAGTTACTTGAACAGTGGCATAAAATTGTTTCATCAAAAGTTATTACATATTTCCTTGATGAAGCTGTTCATCCGACAAGCATGAGATGGATCATGACTCTACTTGGTGTTAGTATTTCATCATCTCCTACTTTTTCTCTGAAGTTTAGAGCTAGTGGAGGATACCAAGCGCTGGCACTAGTCCTGCCAAGTTTCTATGATTCTCCAGATATATATTACATTCTTTTCTGTTTGGTTTTTGGAAAGCCGGTTTATCCAAGACTACCAGAAGTTCGCATGATGGATTTCCATGCGCTCATGCCAAGTGAAGGACATTATGAAGAACTGAATTTTGTTGAATTACTGGATTCAGTAATTGCCATGACTAAGTCTACTTTTGATAGGTTAAGTCTGCAGTCAATGCTTGCTTATCATACTGGGAATTTTTCTCAGTTCAGTGCTGGCTTAGCCGCAGAGCTCGTTGGAATTTCTGACATTGCTGGCGACCTTCAAGGTGAAGCTCTAATGCACAAAACCTATGCTGCGCGTCTCATCGGTGGTGAGGCTTCTGCTCCGGCAGCTGCCACTTCTGTCTTGAGATTCATGGTTGACCTTGCGAAGACGTGCCAGCCGTTCTCTGCTGTATGCAGGAGAACTGAGTTTATGGAAGGCTGTGTTGATTTATATTTTTCATGCATTAGGTTTGTCTTATGGGTTTTATTACATTTTTGTGTGAGTGTGACTATTTGTATGTTACTTAATCCAGAGCCTGAGTAACTGTGTCTTGTTTTCAGCCAATACACAATCTGTTCTACACGATTTACTATGCTCATTGTTTCAGGTGTGGTTATGCTGTCAAAATGGCTAAGGAAAAGTCTGATAGAACTCAAAGTGATCTCGACGAAGCAACAGCAAATCTGAAGATAGACTCTAACTTGCCTCAAGGACAAGAGATATCTGTTGGAACATCCTTGAACGGTGGAAGCCCACCTCAAAGCCAGGTTAGATTTGATTTTGGTGAAGCATTTGCACTTCTAAATTATTCGTATAATTATGAGTCATTCCTGCAGGAAGGGAAAACACCAGATCAAGAAGATGCCAAATCAGCTCCATGCCTAGATGGAGAATTCCTTGAGAAAGTTTCAGCATCCTCCAACTCGAGTAAATTCAGTTTGGGTAACTGCAAGGACAATACTGATCATTCGCCCGTAGCAAATTCTCAAAGTTTAGCATCATTGACAACATTTGATTCAACTATGACGACTGAGAGGTCTAACTTTAAAATTTCATCTCCTGTTGTTCCATTAGCTGCTATCCCTTCCATGGAATCCCATGTGTCGGCCTCCGGATATGAGTATTCCATGGACATGAAATCCAGTGTGCAAGGATCATATGTGTCAAATTCATATTTGTCTGTCACCTCCCATATGCTACTTGAAATGAATGAAAGCGGTTACGGTGGTGGGTCTTGTTCGGCTGGAGCAACCGCTGTACTAGATTTCATTGCTGAAGTCTTGTCCAATTTGGTAACGGAGCAATCAAAATCAGTTCCAGCTATCGAAAGCATTTTAGAGACTGTTCCCATATATGTGGATATAGAATCAATGTTGATTTTTCAAGGCCTATGTTTAAGTAGAGTTATGAATTTCGTAGAGAGGCGGCTTCTTCTAGATGATGAGAAAGAGAATAAAAGGCTTGATAAGAGTCGTTGGTCCTCAAATTTGGATACCCTGTGCTGGATGATAGTGGATCGAGTATATATGGGTGTGTTTCCCCAGCCAACTGCTGTGTTGAAAACTCTGGAGTTCTTGTTATCAATGTTGCAGTTAGCTAACAAAGATGGCAGGATTGAAGATGCATCTTCAGCTGGCAAAAGCCTCTTATCTATTGGCAGAGGAAGCAGAGAGTTGGACGCTTATGTGCTTGCATTACTAAAGAATACAAACCGTGTGGTACTATACTGTTTCCTGCCCTCATTTTTGTCAAGTATTGGGGACAATGAAATTCTTCCCCGGTTGCGATTGCAAGTGGAATCAAGTAAATATGATGTATATTCAGCACAGGGGGATACAAGGGTTGATATAAGTGATGTACTGCAGTTGCTATTTGCTTATAGGAGGGTAATATTTTGTCCTAGTAACTTGGACAATGATGTAAATTGTTGCCTATGCGTGAATCTCATTTATCTACTTCGAGATGGAAGACAAAAGTCTCAATTGGCTGCCCTTGATGTTATGAAGTACCTGCTAGTACATCGAAGGGCTGCTTTGGAAGACTTGCTTGTTTCGAAAACCAACCAGGGGTCTCACTTTGATGTACTACATGGTGGATTTGATAAGCTATTGACAGAGAAACCGTCAGATTTTTTTGATTGGCTACGCGGTTCTGAACAAGTCGTAAATAACGTACTGGAGCAGTGCGCTGCCATTTTGTGGATGCAATATATTTCCGGGTCTAATGAATTTCCCAGTGTTAGAATTAAAGGTATGGAGAGCCGCTGGAAAAGAGAAATGGGAAGAAGATCACGTGACAAATCAAAACTTGACCGAAAGCATTGGGAACAGTTAAATGAGCGTAGATATGCTCTTGACTTGGTACGAGAAGTATTGTCCACTGAGCTGAGAGTTGTCCGCCAAGATAAGTATGGATGGGTACTGCATGCTGAGAGTGAATGGCAGAGCCATCTTCAGCAACTTGTGCATGAACGAGGAATATTCCCAATAAGTAAATATTCTGACAGGAGGGATCCAGAATGGCAACTCTGTCCCATAGAAGGTCCTTATAGAATGCGCAAGAAACTTGAGCGTTGCAGATTGACGATTAATACTATTCAAAATGTTTTAACTGGAGATTTTGAACAAGGTGAAGGTGAGAAGTCCAAATATATCGAGAATGATGATAGTGGCTCTGAAACCGACTCAGATTCTTTTACTAAGTTGTTAACAGATGCTACAAAAGACGATGGTGTCTGTAGTGAGCTGTTTGAGGAATCATTTCAAGAACCAGATGATAACCAAGACATAGCTTCAGCCAGAACTGGATGCAATGAAGATCAAGCTAGTAGTGTCAACGAAGAATTCCTCCATTCTGATACAGATTTTGGAGTGAAGTCAACTGACGCATTTGGTCCAGTTTCAGAGAGGATTCTGGAAAGGTCTGAACTTGGATCCCCGAGGAAGTCATCATCTGTTAGAATGGAGGATTCTAGAGCTTTTGACGATAAATCAGAAAAGGAACTGCATGATAATGGAGAGTACCTAATAAGGCCTTACTTGGAACCATTTGAAAGGATAAAATGTAGATACAACTGCGAGCGAGTTGTTGGGCTGGATAAACATGATGGGATATTTTTGATTGGAGAGTATTGCTTATATATAATTGAGAACTTCTACATTGATGAATCGGGTTGCATTTGTGAAAAGAAAGCTGAGGATGACCTATCTGTTATTGATCAGGCTTTGGGAGTAAAGAAGGATGCCACTGGGAGCAGTGACATTCAGATCAAGTCAACTTCCTCCTGGGGTGTGACAACAAAACCATGTGTAGGGGGTAGGGCGTGGGCTTTCAATGGTGGCGCGTGGGGAAAGGAAAAATTTTCCATCAGCGGAAATGTACCTCACCCCTGGCGAATGTGGAAGCTTAACAGTGTTCATCAAATGTTAAAACGAGATTATCAGTTACGTCCCGTTGCTATTGAGATCTTTAGCATGGATGGGTTTAACGATCTCCTTGTTTTCCACAAAAAGGAGAGGGAAGAGGTTTTCAAGAATTTGGTTGCTATGAATCTTCCCAGGAACACGATGTATGATTTCACATTCCCTTTTTTATTGGATTTATGTGCTATATTCTGCTGATGCATGCAATCTGGTTATTGTTATTTAATGAATATAAAACCCTAACGGGGAGAAATATCCTCACTAAGAAATAATCATTCCCTTGCATGCTATCTGGTTTTTTATCACACCAATTCTAGAGCATGTGAAACTAGATTGTATGCTATAGTCATCTAATGGCAAGTGTATTCTTTGGATGTTTATGGGCGACTGCAAATTATAGGACTATCCCCAAATGTATTAGGCATGGGACCCAAAGAATTCTGTCAAGGTGGTGCTCCTAAGTCCTAAATTTGCATACAGTTACTGGTGGTATAATGAATTAAATTGTTGCTGATTTGCAGTCATGTTGCAGTATTAAACAAAAAACATTGTTTTGAAAACAATCAATTTGTCTGTTTCATTATTATCCTTAATTTTTTTTCTTTCGGGTTCGTGTATTTACTATTTTTCAAAATAGCAGGAATGAATCACTTTGCTGTTGCTGCCAGTTTTGATGTGTTTACATTCATGACAGTACGTATCTTATCTTATTATCAGGTTGGACGCCACAATCTCAGGCTCAGCAAAACAAGAAAGCAACGAAGGAAGCCTTCTTTTCAAAATTATGGCCAAAACATTTTCCAAAAGGTGGCAAAATAGTGAAATCAGCAATTTTCAGTACCTTATGCACCTAAACACTCTTGCAGGGCGAGGATATAGTGATCTTACACAGTATCCAGTGTTTCCATGGGTCCTTGCTGACTATGAAAGTGATGTTTTGGATCTTACAAATCCCAAAACATTTCGCAAGCTAGACAAACCAATGGGCTGTCAAACACTTGAAGGCGAAGATGAATTCAAGAAAAGGTTAATTTTAATTCTATAATGTCTGAAATTTCAGGGGTCGGGATTCGTATATAAATAACTTTCAACCTTTTTAGAGCATGTGGCTTCATGCCTCTGCATCAATTAAACTTAGCAATGACCACATTTTCTTCTAACTGAATCAACCATTATTGTTCTTTTCAGATATGCTAGCTGGGATGATCCCAATGTTCCCAAATTTCACTATGGCTCTCACTATTCTAGTTCTGGGATTGTGCTTTTCTATCTCTTACGCCTTCCACCATTTAGTGCTGAAAATCAGAAGCTACAAGGAGGCTCATTTGACCATGCCGATCGCCTATTTAACAGTATAAAAGATACTTGGTTGAGTGCAGGTGGAAAAGGAAACACATCTGATGTGAAAGAGCTAATTCCTGAGTTCTTTTACATGCCTGAGTTTTTGGAGAATCGTTTTAATCTCGATTTGGGAGAGAAGCAATCGGGAGAGAAGGTATGTCTGAAAACTTTCACTTATTTCTTGGAAGCGTCACATAGCACAATATTTAAGCCGTCAAAATGTGGACCTTCTCTTTTTGTCTGATATAAGTACTGCTTCATTTGATTTCTTTAAGGTGACCCATAACATAATATTTACCCCAAATGTAGTTGAGTCTTCTTTATTTTCCTTAAAGCTTTAGAAGTTTATTTTCCAAACTCCACATGACAGAATATATAGCTTAGGAAAATGAAGTAACCTTTTATCCCTTATTGGTGTCAAAAACTGTTTGTATAGGTTGGAGATGTCATGTTACCTCCATGGGCCAAAGGCAGTGTTAGGGAGTTCATCAAGAAGCATAGGGAAGCTCTGGAGTGTGATTATGTGTCAGAAAATCTGCATCACTGGATAGACCTCATTTTTGGATACAAACAGAGAGGAAAGGTAAGTGCATATGGGTTCCATATAATTGAGAGGAAGCAATTTTAGATCCTTTGTACAACAGGTCTCCTTGTTACTTCTTTTAGTTTCGCACTACTAATTTTTTACATATAGGTCGGCATTCACAGCTTTCATTTACCTGGATATGGTTGTTGAAAATAAGACCGACCTTTAGGACTCACCATTTCACTAGGAGAATTAGTGGTTAAATTGGAGCTTTCTGTGCAGAACTCATGAACTTTTTATTGTGCTGTCATTAAACTAATTGTGAATGTTTCACTGTCAGGCGGCTGAAGAAGCAACCAATGTTTTCTATCATTATACCTATGAAGGAAATGTGGATATAGACTCGGTGACAGATGCTGCAATGAAGTCTTCCATTCTGGCTCAGATCAATCACTTTGGACAAACACCTAAGCAGCTGTTCTTGAAACCCCATCCACAAAGACGTACAGACAAGAAGCCAGTTCCTAATCCCCTGAAATATTCTGCCTATACTGTTCCCCATGAAATACGAAAATGCTCATCCCCCATTGTCCAGATTGTTACAGTGAATGACAGGATACTTGTTGCAAGGACCAATACTTTTCTTAAGCCCAAAACATTCACAAAGTACGTTGCATGGGGATTCCCTGATCGAAGTTTCAGATTCTTTAGCTATGATCATGACCTACTCCTTTCAACACATGAAAATCTTCATGGGGGTAGCCAAATACAGTGTGCTGGTGCCAGTCATGATGGTCACATATTGGTAACAGGAGGTGATGAAGGGTTAGTTTGCATTTGGAGAATCGTTAAGGTTGGACCTCATGCTGTAAGGAATTTACAGTTGGAAAAAGCTCTATGTGCCCACACGGCCAAAATTACATGTCTACATGTTTGCCAACCTTACATGCTGATCATCAGTGGGTCAGACGATTTCACTGTAATTTTATGGGATCTAAGCTCCTTAGTTTTTGTGAGGCAGCTTCCCGTGTTCCCAGCTCCAATATCAGCTTTATTTGTCAACGATCTGACTGGAGAAATATTGACAGCAGCTGGAATATTGCTTGCTATATGGTCCATTAATGGGGACTGCCTTGCTGTTGCCAATACATCACAGCTTCCCTCAGACTTCATTCTTTCAGTGACAAGTTGTAACTTGTCGGATTGGATGGATACTAACTGGTATGTAACTGGCCATCAAAGTGGAGCTGTTAAAGTATGGAAAATGATCCATTGCTCTGAGGAAGATGAAATTAACCAAGGGAAGTCCAACCGATGCAGTCGCACAGGATTGAATCTAGACTACATTCCTGAATATAGATTGATCCTCCACAAGGTACTCAAATCTCATAAACATCCAGTCACAGCCTTGCACGTGACTAGTAATCTGAAACAATTACTGAGTGGCGATGCGGGAGGACATTTAGTATCATGGACTCTACCAGATGAAACTCTTTGAGCTTCAACAAGTAAGGTTACAACAACTCTAAATACCCTTTTGTGCTTGGCAACTATGGAATTTGATATCCATGCAACCCTCCAAGAAGTCCAGCAGTTCATTTATTAAGAAATTATGAGTGGAGGGCCTACATCAACATGCTGGGGGATGATGAAAGAGGAATGTTCCTTTTACACAAGCAGCCAATGTAGTATATGATGCAATGCGGCAAGGATGGTCAATTTTTGGTGGGTTTGTGAAATTTGGTGGAAGGTTGATTTTGTGGCTAATGTACATAGATACGAGGGCTTGTACATACTGCCAATATCATTTTTGTGTTTAGTATCTGAAAGCCATTCAGGGTTCTTATATTCTGGTTTACGTGTTTTGTTTTTAGCGCGATCTTTGTTAAGCCCTCGTGACAAATGTTAGCTTCATATTTACTTATTACTCTTATTCGTCCCAAAACATGTGAAGTCTTATTCCTCCATGTTAGTGTTGGTAGGGTGTCCAAATTACTCGAACCCAATAAAAAGTTCGGCGGCATGGCTCGTCAAAATCTCAGTCTAGCCTGTATTCAGCTGACTGAAGTTTGAGTCCGATATCCTACAGTTGGACTCCGATAGGAGTCAGCTCAAAAGTTCTAAGGGCGGTTCTAAGATCATTCGGATTTAGATTAGGCCCAACACTAAAGTCGGTCCTAAAATGTTCGACCCTAAAAATTAATTGTTGAACATCAGCCATAGTCGAAAAAGCTTAGGCCCACGAGTCTTTAGTGAATTCATGTCGAAGACAATGATCAGACTATTAACCAAGTGAAGTATTTTTTTAAAATTATTTAATTTGATTGATCATACAACAAAAACTGTAATATATCGTTAGCGCACATGCGATGATAATACAAAAACATATTTTTGAAATATTTATTAGTAATCTTGAAATACAGTTTTAACATTTTTGTGATTAACAATTTAATTTGAGGTTATTTTTCATAGCCATCAGATTATTATTGATTAACGGTCCAGTTAAAGTTTATATTATACGAAATTTGATAATATATAGGAGATCCATTGCCTTTATTCAGACTATAAATTAGTCTTGATCATAAATTTAATTTATCTCTTGCCGAAAACCACCCGTTTAATAGGTTAATTTAATAAAAACATGCATCGACCTTTTTAAAATAACCACCATTCAATTTGAATTTTCTTTAGTCGAGTCACTACGTCACTATTCTATCACCGTTGTGTCTTGATGGAAATGTGATGCAATTGTTGCTGATTAAATTCAAAGTGGAGTGATAGTTATTTTTAAGGGTCAATTGTTGCTGATTAAATTCAAACCACCATTGTAACAACCAATTACGAAATGCATCTATTATCAAAAATCCACCACTATCACTGCTTTGTTAAAATTACCCTTAAAAGCGCGTTCGTGTGTTTATTAAATATTATTTTATCAATTAAGTTGATTGCAGAAACCACCATTATAATCTCAATTTTGCAAAAAATTACCATTATAACAATTGATTGTGAAATGACTATCAGATGCCTTGTTCGTGCTAGATCGGGGGCTCCAATGGTAATAACTCTTAGATATACATGATTCTTCAATTTAATCTTGATGGATGTCAATGACGAAATAATGGTAAAATTCATATTTGAGATCTTATCAGCATTGTGTAATGATTATCTACTACCTTGTTCACAAACAAGTAATCTTTCCCTCGTCTTCTCCGTGTGAACTATGATTTACTATGCCGTTGCTTTTAAAACTATATTGGTTTCTTTAAGGATCAAAGTTATGCTAAAGATAAAGACTTCAACCACATTCATGGCCGCAAATATACTTATGTCAGGTTTCATGTCTACTGTGCATATTCGAGAGCTTATTATCATTGTGTAATGGCTATCTACTACCTTGTTCACAAACAAGTAATCTTTCCCCCGTCTTATCCGTATGAACTATGATTTATTATGGCGCTGCTTTAAAACTATATTAGTTTATTTAAGGTTCAAAGTTATGCTAAAGATAAAGACTTCAACCACATTCGTGGCCGCAAATATACTT